>JBBBDQ010000620.1:867500-1100000 GCA_037127315.1 Ascarosepion bandense | reverse complement strand
ACAATACAAATGTCGTCTCCCGCGAACAACAGTTTCAAATTGGCGCGTCGATGGCCCATTAATATTTTATGCCGAGGACTGAAGTTTCGACAACAAAAGATGGCGGAAAAATTAATGTCCCCCGCCTGATTGTCGCAGGTTGTTTGGCGATCGGTATTTCACATTAACGACACGGCTGACAGCACAGATGATCAATGTCAGGTGCAAAGGAGTCGCTTGACTCGGCTGCTAAATTTAGAATAACGGGTTATAGAGAAAGAGGAAAGGCAAATCAAATAGAAGAAAGATCGACGAGGTAGGTACTTAAATTTCTTAATATGTAACTCAAATAACATAAGTATATGGGATAATGATTTACAGATTTTTATATATCAACAAGAATATTGGGGGAAAAAGAATAAAAAATGGAAAAAAAATGTTCGTCTGACGCGTGTCGTGCTTTAGGACTACATCGGAATAAAACTATTTCTTAAACAGAGAGTTGAATTTTTTAACCTTTTACCACCGTATATCAAATGAATTGACAGTTTGACAAGCGACATATGATAAGTGTATGGCGATCTCAAGTGACACAATTGTACAAATTTTTTTTGTGCAAAAGAGAAGAAACTCTGAAAGGCATGACATTTTAATTTACACATAAAAATTACAATGCATCAATACAAAAAACAATTTGAAATTGTTTTTAAAAAAGGAAAGCCGAGGATTTGTATTAACCATCTTTATTTTCGATTAGTAAAAATAATCTTTGCTTTATAAGCTTTTAAACTACCACCAACAAATCTTTGAAGTATTTTAAAAATATTCTTAACTTTATAAATTATTAAAATTAATTTTTTTTTTAATCGTGTCACCCCAAACAAGGCATTCCACTGTCACTATAGCGCAGGGGGTTACATAGAGCGATTGGGTATAGGAAATGTCAGAAGGAGGGTGATATACGACTTAGGATGTACATAGAGGGAGAGTTGGAGAGATTGGGTGTAAGTTAGTGTGTTAGGAGGTGTCTATTGACCCTACATTTAAACTCCTGAGGGTGGTAGCCGTCGGGGAAGCAAGCATGCGGTAGGGAATTCCACAGGCGGGAAGTGCGAGGAAAGAAGCTGTTGGAGTAGAAATTGCGGTTACATTTCATCGGTTCCCAGTTCACACTTCACCCACGTCTATTGAACAGGTGTAGAGGCTCATCCCTTGTTCCCTGTTTAGGATGTGGTTCCCGGCTTTCTCTTTTCCAATCTTTTCATTCTTACGTAGCCCCCTGTGCTTCAGTGGCATTACCGCCTTGCTTGGGGTGATATGATTAAAAAAAAAAATTCAATGTAAAAGGGTGGGACCTTGTTGCCAATCTAGTATCTCGTGAAAATTCACATCTAGGGGGCACCAGTGATTTAAGTTCTTTCAAAAATTTCATTATAAATCGAAAAAATGTTTTCTTCAAACTATTATCGCCGTAATTTATATTATATATTCAAGCAATTAAAAACTTAACAAATTAAAAACTTAGCAAGTTAAAAACTTCTAAAGTAGAATAAGTAACGGGTTATATAAAAAAAAATAGGAAAAACAACGGGAGAAGATCGACAAGGTTGGTACTTAACTTTCTTAAAATATAACTCAAATAACGTGAGTATATGAGTAACGATATATACAATTTTATATACCAAGAATAATTTTAGGGGAAAATGAATGAAAACTTGAAAAAAATTTCGTCGGGCGCGTGTCGTGCTTTATGACTACATCGGAATAAAACTATTTCTTAAACAGAGAGTTGAATTTTTTAACTTTTTACCGTCGTATATCAAATGAATTAACAGTTTGACAAGTGACATAAGATAAGTGTATGGCGATCTCAAGTGATATAATTGTACAAATTTTTTCGTGTAAAAGGGAAGAAACTTTGAAAGGCATGATATTTTAATTTACACATAGAAATTACTATACATCAATACAAAAAAAAAATTGAAATTATTTTTAAAATAGGAAAGCCGACGATTTGCATTAAACTTTTCATTTTCGATTAGTAAAAATAATCTTTGCTTAATAAGCTTTTAAACTACCACCAACAAATCTTTGAAGTATTTTAAAAATATTTGAAAATTTAAAAAAAAGGAAAAAGTTCTTTCAAAAATTTCATTATAAATCGAAAAAAATGTTTTCTTCAGACTATTATCGCCGTAATTTATATTATATATTCAAGGAATTAAAAACTTAACAAATTAAAAACTTAACAAATTAAAAACTGCTAAAGTAGAATAAGTAACGGGTTATAGAGGAGGAGGAAAGGTAACTCAAATGGGAGAAGAAAAATCGAGGAGGTAGGTACGTAACTTTTTTAAAATATGACTCAAATGAACGTGAGTATATGAGTAATGATATATATAATTTGATATATCAAGAACAATATCGGGGAAAAATTAATGAAAACGTGAAAAATCAATACACAAAAAAATGTAAAATTATTTTAAAAATAGGAAAGCCAACGATTTGTATTAAACTTTTGATTTTCGATTAGTAGAAATAACTTCGTTTAATAATTTTTTAAACTACCCCCAACAAATCTTTAAAGTATTTTAAAATATTAACTTTTATAAATTATCAAAATTTTTTAAAAAGTAAATAATTGTTTTAAGATTTTATCATTAATCAAAAAAAAATTTTCTTTAGTCTATAATGTGCTACAGTGGATATCGGCTCAAAATGAGACATTGGGGAGCCGAGTTCGAATTCCAACTGAGTTTCTTGCATTCACTTACTCACAAATACCCTTAGGAAAAGTATTATTTCGCACTTCTCCTCAAGTTATGAGTTAAATAATAGGACAGATTGGGTTCTATAGCCTTGGCTGGCAACTAGTCTACCGCCGAAAGCAATGGCAACCTACTGCGGGATAATCTTCTGCACAGTCAGTCATGTCTCTTTCGAGATATGATCGCCCAAGCGTGTATCACGTATGGCACTTAACTGACTGACTGAATATAATAGTTGGAATAATGATTAAGGCTTCTACTGGTCATAAAGTGGGGGGTCAGTTTATTACTTCATAACAATAGGAAACCGACACCCACTAATTACTACATAATAATATTATACATTTCTTTCCCCTCTAGCTATGAGTCAAATAACAAGACAGATTGGGTTCTATAGCCTTGCAACCAGTCTACCGCAGAAAGCAATGGCAACCTACTGCGGGATAATCTTCTGCCCAGTCAGTCATGTCTCTTTAGAGACATGATCGCCCAAGCGTGTATCACGTATGGCAGTTAAGTGAATGATAATCTCCTTAATTTATATTATATTTTCAAGGAATTAAAAGCTTATCAAATTAAAGACTACTAAAGTAGAATAAGTAACGGGTTATAGAGGAGGAGGAAAGGCAACTCAAATGAGAGAAGAAAAATCGAGGAGGTAGGTACTTAACTTTTTTAATATATAACTTAAGTAACGTAAATATATGAGATAATGACACATACAATTTTATAAGGCTTACGGCCATATCACGTTGAATACACCGGTTATCGCTCGATCAGCGAAGTTAAGCAACCTTGAGCCTGGTCAGTACTTAGATGGGTGACCGCTTGGGAATACCAAGTGCTGTAAGCGTTTAGTGACGGATGTGCGTTGTGGTGCAGTGGATATCGGCTCGGAAAGAGAAATCGGTGAGCCGAGTTCGAATTCCAGTTGAATACCCTGCATTCACTTAAGCACTGGTACCCTTGGGAAAGGTATTAATCCGTCGCTTCCCTCCAGTTATGGGTTAAATAACAAGGGTAGGACTTGGGGACCCTGCTCTTAAAAACAAAATCGCAATGAATCTTGATACTGGAAAAGAAAAAAGTATTACTAGACACAAAACTTATATAAAAACAACAATAAAATGTTGAAAAGAATAGGGTATTACAAGTAATGAAAATAAATAAAATTTAATTGGCAATAAATGACCCGCCGAGGTTGATATGCCATAAAACAACCAACCAACAACAATTTTATATATCAAGAACAAAATTTGGGGATAAATGAAGGAAAACGTGTCTGACGCGTGTCGTGCTTTAGGAGTCAGTCAGTCAGTTAAGTGCCATACGTGATACACGCTTGGGCGATCATGTCTCGAAAGAGACATGACTGACTGGGCAGAAGATTATCCCGCAGTAGGCTGACATTCTGCGGTAGACTGGTTGCCGACCAAGGCTATAGAACCCAATCTGTCCTGCTATTTAACCCATAACTGGAAGGAAGAGACGGATTAATACCTTTCCCAAGGGTATTTGTGCGTAAGTGAATACAATGGATTCAACTGGAATTCGAACTCGGCTTCCCCGGTTTCTCGTTCCGAGCCGATATCCACTGTACCACGAGACATCTGAATAAATCTGTTACGTTGACGTGATTGCGCATGCGTACTAACAAAGGGTGCTGGGTATTTTAAATTTTAAAAAAAGTTGTTTTTTTTTTTACATCACCCCATTACTGACCTTTTTTTTTTATTATCACATTGTGATAATAAATCCAATAACAAAATAATAAAAAAATAATAATCCAATAACAAAAATGATGGAAACAAAATGAAGAAAGAATCTAAATTAATTCGGCTACATATATAAATAAAAAGATGTGCGGTGGATATCTGCTCAGAACGAGAAATTGGAAATCTGAGTTCGAATTCCAGTTGAATTTGCTGCATTCACCCACGCGCAAATAACACTGGGAGAAATCATGTTTGTCATTTATAGTTTACATTTATAGGATATATAGCAATATCAGTTTTGCTGTCCTCAAATGATGAAATAGGTTAATGCATAGGCAAAGCACATTGAAAACATTCTCGATGTCACCTGGAGAAAAACAAGCCCCGAACATAACGCATTTGATACTGCTAATAGGTTGTAATGTCAAGGCATTGTCTTGAACATGCATTACACTGTCTGGGAGAAGCAAGCTTTTTTTTCTTAAAGTAAAGGATTCTTGAATGTGTTTGTAATCCTATTTTATGCTACTCTACTTGAAATCAGGTCAAAAGTTAAAAAAACAACTAAAAACTTGGGTTAAAATGGGTTAAACGCTATTTTCTCTCGTAGAATGAAAAGGTATTAACAGTTAACATGAGAGCCAATTATAAAGACATGGGTTTGGATTTCCCAACAGTGAAAAACTAGACAAACACTCGTTTTCTTCAGGAAGATTGAGTTGGAAACGAAGAAAAGAATGTTGGATTTTTATAAGATATCTGCCCTCATGTACGGTAGCGAATGTTGGAAGATCATGTTTATCATTTATATTTTACATTTATAGGATATATAGCAATATCAGTTTTGCTGTCCTCAAATGATGAAATAGGTTAATGCATAGGCAAAGCACATTAAAACCATGCTCTAGGTCACTTAGAGAAAAACAAGCCCCGAACATAACGCGTTTGATACTGCTAATAAGATGTAATGTCAGTCTCTTTACCCTCCAGCAATAAGTTAAATAGAAGGACAGATTGGGTTCTGTAGCTATGGCTGGAAATAATGACAACTTACTTTCGAGACATGAATCTTGATACTGGAAAAGAAAAAAGTATTACTAGACACAAGTTTATTCCCCAAGTATGTATGCCATATGGCACTTAACTAATATAAAAATATATATATTTACAGAGTACCTTGATCAGAAAGACATCCTCAGTAAATCTGCACCGTAGCTCTTACAACATTTCTGCATTACTGGCAGGACTTCTCTTATCTTAGTGCCTGATATCTACTAACTAAAGTGATCAATGCGAAAAGAAAAACAAAAAGAATTTAAATGTAATCGGCAAGATATACACAAAAATACTTACCTGCCTACCAGGTAGGTTTATTCATCTCTGTTGCGTCTCTAGCTTAGAGTAGAGTGCGGCTCAGTTGAGTCTTCGTCTTTGGGTAAAGTGCGGTTCAATTGCGTCTCAGTCTTAGAGTAGAGTGCGGCTCATTTGCGCCTCTGTCTTAGGGTAGAGTGCGGCTAAGTTGCGTCTTTGACTTAGGGTAGAGTGCAGCTTATTTGCGCCTCAATCTTAGGGTAGAGTGCAGCTTAGTTGCGTCTTAGGGTAGAGTGCGGCTCAGTTGCGTCTTTGACTTAGGGTAGAGTGCAGCTTATTTGAGCCTCAATCTTAGGCTAGAGTGCAGCTTAGTTGCGTCTTAGGGTAGAGTGCGGCTCATTTGCGCCTCTGTCTTAGGGTAGAGTGTGGCTCAGTTGCGTCTTTGACTTAGGGTAGAGTGCAGCTTATTTGTGCCTCAATCTTAGGGCAGAGTGCAGCTTAGTTGCGTCTTAGGGTAGAGTGCAGCTCATTTGCGTCTCTGTCTTAGGGTAGAGTGCGGCTCAGTTGAGTCTTTGACTTAGGGTAGAGTGCAGCTTAGTTGCGTCTTAGGGTAGAGTGCGGCTCAGTTGCGCCTCTGTCTTAGGGTAGAGTGTGGCTCAGTTGCGTCTTTGACTTAGGGTAGAGTGCAGCTTATTTGCGCATCAATCTTAGGGTAGAGTGCAGCTTAGTTGCGTCTTAGGGTAGAGTGCAGCTCATTTGCGCCTCTGTCTTAGGGTAGAGTGCGGCTCAGTTGAGTCTTTGACTTAGGGTAGAGTGCAGCTTTGTTGCGTCTTAGGGTAGAGTGCGGCTCATTTGCGCCTCTGTCTTAGGGTAGAGTGTGGCTCAGTTGTGTTTCTGTCCGAGGACAGATACTCTTCCTAGGAAAATAAATACAGATAGATGGTCCCCGGTAACAGATATCTTAGTCTGCAGCACCTCATTGCGACAGAGGTGTGGATCGCTTGTCGCCACCAAGGCGATTACAACAGACGTTTTCAGGGACTGGGTAATTTTTAGTCCTGGCCCGTGTGTATGTGTTCGGGTTCCCGACACTAAACTACACCTTGTATCATATCTCGTCTCAGTGGGGAAACATGGCAAAAAATTATATAAAAAGAAGACACCTGTTTGCACCAGTTGTTGCCAACGTTTTGTTACTAATCGGTTATGTTTACTCTTAATTTTCTTTAGAGAACCACCATAAACATTCAATGAAAAAAAAAATTACTTTTAATAGTTAAGTTTATTAATTCTATTATAGAAATAGTATATACATATGGTTCAACTATATATAATCCTGATATAATTTATATATTAAATTAATTTTATTAATATTTATTAATATTAATATCTATATTATGATATTTTCTTATTTTACAATAATTTATATTAACATATTAATATTTTATTTTATTAATATTAAGTTTTAACATTATTATTTATAATATATTAAATTAGTTTATATGATAGATTGTAATCTGTATATAATTTTCTTTATTATATATTCACTCCTTTCTTAAAAACCTTACATCCCAATATAAGAATTACCCAGACCAAACTAAAAAGTGACCTGTCCAAAACTAAGCTACTCCGCACCTCTCTCCTGACCCAAGGCTGTATCGCTATGGCTACAAACTGTCGGCTAAATCGTACTAAACTCCCACAACATTCACTTACATATCATATTACCAAAAATAAATCGATTTCACCATTTATTTTTCATTTCAACTTATCACCAGATGAGGAGCAAACGTAGCTCCGAAACGCGAAGATTTTTGTGTAGCGATACTATGCTTTTATAAACCATTGTAACAACCATTACAATATAAAGCTCTACGTTACATCGAGCACTCTTTATAAAACTAAATGCATGAACAGTGGGTTTATAACCAAATGTTCCATAATTTTCTTACACTATAAGAAAATATATATCGAGTGTATTTTTACTAAAACTTTTCTGAAACGGAGGTGTGTTGTGGTGCATTGATATTGATTTGGAACGAGCAATCGCAGAGCCGAGTTCGAATTACAGTTGAATTCTTTGCACTTACTTACGTGCAAATACACTTAGGAAAGTTATTAATCCGTCTCTTCTACCACCAGCTATGGGTTAAATAGCATTACAGAGTGGGTTCTATAGCTTTGGTTTGCAACCAGTCCCCCGCAAAAAGTAATAGAAAACTAATGCGGGAAAATCTTCTACCCAGTCAGCCATGTCTCTTTCGAGACATGATCGTCTAAGCAATTGCCATCTTAACTGAGTGACTGACTGACACACTAGTGTGAGAATTTAATAGTTTTTTTTTCTATAAAGTTTGACTAATGTCACTGAACACAGAAGCGACAAACATTAATATCTAATTGAAACACCTGTCGCTAAGCAACGCCCCTTTCATTTGTGGAAATGACTCTCTAGTTTTTTTTGGTTTTGCCTTTCAATGTTCCCCACTGCGAAACGAATGTGAATTTCAGTCGAGTAACTATGACGTTTGTGTGTCTGTATCTATTTACTGAGTTCTTTTGTTCCATTTGTTGTTTTTAACGGCTTCTAATAAAAGGAAGAAAGTCGAAAGGGGGGTGTTCCATTAAACAAGACGGTGATTAAGAAATCACTGTCGTGGAAATCACACAGACTACTGGAGATGGATTTGTGCAGGAATGGGTATCTATCTAAACTTATTTATAAATGGAACTATGTCTGCGTGTGTGTATGTATATGTGAGTGTGTGTGTGTGTTCGTTACCTATAGATTCCAAAATAGATGAATCGATTTTCTTGAAAATTTACACAGTTGTACTCTAAGCGTCTGTGAGGTTTGTGTCGAGGTACCCTAGATAAATATCGAAAATCGATAATCGAAAAAATCGGGTTATAGAAGGAGTGGTCCGATTTTAATCAAATTTGATACACTCATAGACAAAGACATAAGAAACGATATTCAGCAGTTTCAAGGTTACAGTTCATACAGTAGTGCAGAAAATCGATAATATACATATATATATATATATATATATATATATATATATATATATATATAAAAGACAAGATGTTTGTGTGTGTGTCTGTTTATCTGCCTGTGTGTCTGTATTTTTTCAGCCCTTTTATTTTAGTTTTTGCTTCGGGTTTAGCTCTAAGTAGGTATAATTGTAGTTCTTAGTCTCAGCCATGATACCATTTACTTAGAGGATTTATTTAGTCTTCAAAATTCAGTTTACGACGAAAAAACTTATTTGATATCGATAGCAGGAAATCAAAATTTGTCTTACATCCATTCATTTTTCTTTCAATCTACGGTTTCGCTTTAACTGGAAACAACTATTGATTTTTAGTCTTTCGTGCCAACGTCGAAAGAGTCTGAGCTCCAGGACCATGGATTAGTTTTAAAGTTCTCATTACACCCGAGCAACGCCGGGCTATACTGCTAGTATATATATATATATATATATATATATATATATATATATATATATATATATATATATAGGTGCGATTGGTAAATTGTCGCAATTATTTTATTATTTCAAATATTCTTTAAGCTGAGTCTGAGCTCCAGGACCATGGATTAGTTTTAAACTTTCATTGCACCCGAGCAACGCCGGGTTATACTGCTAGTATATAATATAAATGAAATAGGAACGAAGAAAAATGTTTAACGTTCAAAACGTTCAATATAGAAATAGATCAATGACTATTTATTATAAATTATACTTTACAACATGTCCAAACTACAATGTACTACAAAATCGTGCATTTTGTTTCGACATCGAAAAAACAATGTCTCATCAGGTAGTTGATAATGATGGGTCATTGTTTATTTAAATCTGAAAACAGATCGCAGAAACGAAAGCAAAATAATCTTAACAAAAGAAATTATATATCTTCAGAAGTAGGCTGGCCGTTCAGAGCCATCTCCTCTACCGACACTACAGGGGAGAAAGGGAAAAACTAGAGAGGATGGCGATCCTATGGTACGGATGCGAGTGAGTGTGTTATAAGTTATGGCTTATAACATGTACAACTTATGATTTGCTACAAAAGTGTACATTTTGTTTCGACCTTGAAAGAACAATGTCTCATCATGTAGTAAAAAAAATAACGTTTACTACCTGACGAGATTGTTCTTTCAATGTCGAAACAAAATATACACTATAGTAGTAGATTGTAGTTTGAACATATTCTAAAGTATAATATATATATATATATATATATATATATATATATATATATATATATATATATAAATATTTCATCAAGTGTAGATACACTTCATTGTCAAAAATTTCATAATTTTGAAAAATATCATCTAACGAATATTTAAAAGTGGCACAAACACTTGCCCAAGAAATAATTCAGTACAGACACTGGATAAAACAAACTGCAATCTAATATATGTTTACACAAACATGTATATCCACAAAAGCTGAGTATCATCTACCATGTAGTCACTTGAGAAAGCAGAATAACATTTGTCTTACTTTAAATCTCCTAAGAAAATGAAATTTAGCTTTAAATGACTTATAAGGAGTTGATATACCATCAAACAATCAATCAAGAGGTGGTGTGGAAAGATATCTGGAAAGAAGACAAGTTTTCATTAGCTCATTACAATTTTGAAAAGTTTTTTTTCTAATATTATCTTCAATTATTAGATGTAACATTATCAATTATAAATTTTCAACAAGTATTTCTTTCATATTAGATTTAGTTGCTTTTTTTTATATTGCTTTCTTTTGTGGCTGTAAAGTAGATGAGAAAAAAATGAATAATCCTTCAGTGAGTCTGATAATGTAAGAGCTGGGTTACAAATTAAACTATTAAAGCCTAATTGCTGCAAAACCTCAAATCTACCCATGTAGTTTTCATTCTTTATATTCCTTTTAATATCTAAATAAATACCATCTTTAATACTTGTTTGGAAGTAAGATGACAGAAATAACTGAATAATACTTCATCTAATAATAAAATTTAAGATAAATCAATTGGAGTAGATAGACTAAAGTATCGTCCGGTTCACACTCCACCCATGTCTATTGAACGGGTGAAGAGGCTCATCCCTTGTTTCCTGTTTAGGATGTGGTTTCCGGCTTTCTCTTTTCCAATCTTTTCACTCTTACGTAGCCCCCTGCACATCAGTGGCGTTACCGCCTTGCTTGGAGTGATATGATTAAAATATATATATATATATATATATATGTGTGTGTGTGTGTGTGTGTGTGTGTGTGTGTGTGTGTGTGTGTGTGTGTTACATAAAGGGGTGAAGAAGAATAAAGAGGAGAGGAAGAATATACTTGGGGTGAATGAAGTAGTGGAGTCGGATTAAGAAAGAGGTAGAATACGAAAGTAAAGACGGAAAATAGGACAAGTAAGTGATACAAGGCTGTGCGTAGTGGTCCAGTGGATATCGGCTCGGAACGAGAAATCGGGGAGCCGAGTTCGAATTCCAGTTGAATTCATTGCATTCACTTACGCGCAAATACCCTTGGGAAAGGTATTAATCCGTCTATTCCTTCCAGTTATAGGTTAAATAACAGGATTGGGTTCTATAGCCTTGGCTGGCAACCAGACTACCGCAGAAAGCAATGGTAACCTACTGCGGGATAATCTTCTGCCCAGTCAGTCATTCCTCTTTCGAGACATGATCGCCCAAGCGTGTTTCACGTATGGCACTTAACTGACTGAAGTGATACAAAAAAAGAAGGGCAGAGGAGAAGGAAAAAGAGGGGAGGAGAAAGCGGAGGAGCCTATTTGAAAAAGAAGAAAAGAAAAACGTAAATATGGAGAAAGGTACAACAAGGTGAGAAAAAGACGAAATAGAAAAGGATTTTTAAAAAAAGAGGGGAAATCCGTCTCTTCTACCACTAGCTATGGGTTAAATAACATTAGAGAGTGGGTGAAGCATTAAAAAAATTACAAGCAGAAAAAAGGTAACCGACCAGGTGGTATGAAGGAGATTAAGATGAATATGAAGGATGAAAAAAGAAAAAAAAAATTAAATTGGAAAAGAAATGGAAAGGAATGAGATGGAAAGACAACAAAGACGAGTAAAAAATTTAAGGGAAGGAAATCGGTAAAAAAGAAAAACAAGAACTAGAAGAAGAAAAAGAAGAAAAAGAAGAAAAATTAAAACAAAGAGAAAAAGAATTAATAAAAGAGAAAGAAGAAAAAAACGAGGAAGAAGAAAAAAGGATGAAGAAGAAAAATAGGAAGAAGAAAAATTAAAAAAAGAGAAAATGAATGAATAAAAGATGAATAAAAGAAAAGGATAAAGCGAGGAAGAAAAAAATTGAAGAAGTAAAATAGGAAGAAGAAAAAAAAGAAGAAAAATAAGAGAAGGATAAACAAGAGTTCTATGAAGGAATAGCTCGGAAAATAAGAAACGGAATATTAAAAAAGTAAAAAAAAAAAGGAAGGAAAATGTACAATAATAATAATAATAATAATAATAATAATAATAACTAACGACAATCAAAATAAACAGACTATTGAGGAGGAACATAAACAAAAAACAGGAAGAACATGATAAGACACAAAGAATACAATACATTTGTCAATATTTCCGGGATGAGGTAGTATTTACAGTATTTACATTATTCGGACTATTGTCCTCATCTTTATAGCCATTTGTACGACGCTTAATAATAGATCATTCTATTTGTCTATATTTCTGAGATGAGGTAGTATTTACAGTATTTACATTATTCGGACTATTGTCCTCATCTTTATTGCAATTTGTACGACGTTTAATAAGACATCATTCTATTTGTCTATATTTCTGAGATGAGGTAGTATTTACAGTATTTACATTATTCGGACTATTGTCCTCATCTTTATTGCAATTTGTACGACGTTTAATAAGACATCATTCTATTTGTCTATATTTCTGAGATGAGGTCGTGTTTACAATATTCACATTATTCGGACTATTGACCTCATCTTTGTTGCCATTTGTACGACGTTTAATAATAGATCATTATATTTGCCTATATTTCTGTGATGAGGTAATATTTACAGTATTTACAATATTCGGATGATTGACCTCATCTTTGTTGCTATTTGTACGACAATTAATAATAGATCATTCTATTTGTATTTCTGAGATAAGGTAGTATTTACAGCATTTACATTATTTAGACTATTGTCTTCATCTTTGTTGCCATTTGTACGACGTTTAATAATAAATCATTCTATTTGTCTATATTTCTGAAATGAGACAGTATTTACAGTAATTAAATTATTCCGACTATTGTACTCATTTGTGTTGCCGTTTGTACGACGTTTAATAATAGATTATTCTATTTGTCAATATTTCTGAGATGAGGTAGTATTTACAGTATTTACATTATTCGGACTATTGTCCTCATCTTTGTTGACATTTGTACTATGTTTAATAATAGATCATTCTATTTGTCTATATTTCTGAGATGAGGTAATTTTTACAGTATTTACAATATTCGGAGTAATGGCTTCATCTTTGTTGCCATTTGTACGACGTTTAATAATAGCTCATTCTATTTGTCTATATTTCTGAGATGAGGTAGTATTTACAGCATTTAAAATATTCGGACTATTGTCCTCATCTTTGTTGCCATTTGTAGAACGTTTAATAATAGATCATTCTATTTGTCTATATATATGAGATGAGGTAATTTTTACAGTATTTTCAATATTCGTGGTAATGTCTTCATTTTTGTTGCCATTTGTACGACGTTTAATAATAGCTCATTCTATTTGTCTATATTTCTGAGAAGAGGTAATATTTACAGTATTTAGGGAAGGTGGAACTTGCTTAAAAATAAATTTTTAATAAATTAAATTGTAAGGCGGGTGGAAACGCAAATTTCGACAAGAAATAAAATGGCAAAAAGCACTCATAGCCCTCCAACAACCGTAAAGAGCTAACGAAGTGCTACTTTTGTCTGCACAGAATATGCTGCTGGATGTTCATGTATATATCCCCCAGAATACGTAGATGATACGCTGAGCGAGCGACGTGAATAACAGAGAACCATGTGTCCTTATACCAAAAGGTACAGTCGTAATTGTCGAGCAGATGTTGCCCGATGGCAGAGTCATGAAAAACTTTTGTGGTTCTTAAAGCCAAATTTGACTACCCGAACTTTACGATTACACCCCCTTTACATTTTAATTAATTTCTATTAAAATTTTGCTTTTAAGCGATTTCCACCTTTCCTCCAATAAGTCATAATTTAAAAATTCTGCCAACGAGCAACTTTGATAATGTATTGGCTGAAAGGGTCCTAAGTTTTTAAGTACATTATAACGTCAATTCTATATATGCATATATATATATAGCATCGTTCATTCAGGAACGAATTCGAACACTCTCAGATATTTGGCGTGCATAATGATAATGTACACGCTAAAAAGTCTGTCTCCTTTTACCGAGCGCCCATAGCTCAGAGGTAGAATCGCCGACTGACGCTAAATCGGTCGGGTTTCAATCCTGGGTTAAAAAGCAATCGGAGTTTAACCGTACTGATGAGCTGTGACACAGCAAAAAAGATTTGTCTGCAGATGACTACATATATATATATATATATATATATATATATATATATATATATATAAGTATAGGGTACGTCTGAATGGAATACTATTCTTAAAAAACACTATTCTTAAAACCCTTCAACTTGAGATAAACCTCATCACTTGTGTCGAAGAAACAAAATATCTACTTTCATAGTGATATTATAACATATTCATGTCATATATATATATATATATATATATATATATATACAAGAGAATTGTCGGGATCGGACAAAAAATTTCTGACATCCGGATTTCTCTTATAACATGGTTTCTCTTATATCAGGTTTTGGTCTATTTTATATACATTACCACAGGCCCTAATTTGGGACCAGAGAAATATATATATATATATATATATATATATATATATATATATATATATCATATCCGGGTTTCTCTTATATCTGGGTCTTATATATCCGGGTTATATATATATATATATATATATATATATATTGTTCAACCAGTCTGAGAGCAAAAAAAGCAATAATGAGACGAAACAATTTGAAGACGAAGCTGACAGCTTTTTCGACTACAAGGGTATTATGACTATACTCCACCTGAGCAGAAGTTAAGAAAGACAGAAATCGTGACATCTTCGTAAAGGACAGAATTGTGTGCGTTGGATAAGTTTAAACTCCGCCATGACAAGGCACCTGACCATTCAGCGCAGGTGTTTCAGTAGTTTTGCCCAATTATTTCATTCGCTGCACTTCGTCTCCGTCAGAAGCTTCGACGGAAGTAAACAGAAACCGGTTAGAGACGAAACCTAACGCACTCGAGAGTCTCATGGTTGAATTCGTTGCATTCACTTACGCACAAATACCCTTAACAAACGATATTTATCTGTTGCTTCGCTTTCCAGCTATTGCTCGAGTAGCAGATCAAATTCGGTTCGAAAGCCTTGGTTGGCAACCAGTCTACCCCATAAAGTAATGGCTACCTACTGCGGGCAAATCTTCTGCCCACTCAGTTATGTCTCTTTCGAGACATGATCACCCAAACGTGTATCACGTATGACACTTAATTGATAGATTACATTCACTATACCAAAAGGTCAGTCTGTGACAAAACAAACGGATTCACTTTGCAGTACTTTAACTCCGTCATGAGAGCTAGAGACCTAACAATTTTTTATCAAATCCCCCTACACATATATAATATTTAATATTCCGAGCAACAAAACCAGTTACTAAAAATAGCAAACACAGTTCGTAAATTTTAATGCGGTTTTATGACGTCACACCGCGTGAGAGCTCAAAATGATAACAGAACCATATATTTAAATGCAATTTAATGTGTTATGACCAGATTTAAACGTGATTTTATTAAGTGTGGGTTGTTTGGATTTAATGTAGATGGCCTCCAATATCTGAAGGTTCTTTTAAATGTGTGTATGAGTGAGGATTATTGTATTGTTGACTAAAATCTGTCTGATATTGCCTACATGGCTATGTTTTTCTAAAAAATGTTGTTTAATTGTACTCTGATCAGAAAGGTGACAGGTAACTCTACGGGAGAGCGTGATTGTAGTAAAACCAATATATGTAGTGGGTTTATTATTAGTACCAGAGATACAATTTCTGAACGGGCATGTAAATTGCTTCGCTACATTGGTTTTCTGTAGAGGATTTAGTAGTGTGGTTGTAGGGTTATTAGAGATTATGAGGTCAATTGTTTTGAATTTTTTATAATGTATTACAATATAGCCCGTTTTATACACTGAGCATTGTTTTATTAACACTTGAGTAATAATAGTATACATACCTGTACCGTCACATGAATATTTATTAATTCAACTCACTATATAAATATATATATATATATATATATATATATATATATATATATATATATATTAATCATATCACCCCGAGCAAGGCAGTAACGTCACTGATGTGCAGCGGGCTACATAGGAGTGAAAAGATTGGAAAAGAGAAAACCGGAAACCACATCCTAAACAGGAAACAAGTTGATGAGCCTATTCACCTGTTCAATAGACGTGGGTGGAGTGTGAACCGGTCGATAGTTTAGTCTATCTATCTATATATATGTGTGTGTGTGTGTGTGTGTGTTAATTATTTTTTTTGTCGACTTTTCTCCCAAATTATGGATAATCTTTCTCAGACAAGGAGTAAATTCTTACTAATTTTTACTTATTAACCCATAGGTTGGGAGAAGATATTATGGAATTCGAACTCGGATGACCGTTTAATAATTCCGTGCCATTATTCATGACCACAATTTTTTTTTACAGCACGTGCTATTCCTGAAATTGAAATCAGGTCACTGATCCAACTTTCCTCATTGATATCGCGCACCTATTCACCTTCGATATATTCAGATTTGTTCTAATGATTTTTTTTTGTTTTTCATCCTCTTTTTTCTTCCTTTTTTCTGTTTTTCTCTTTTCTTTTCTTTTTTTTCCTTCCCTTTTCATCATATTCCTTTTTCATCTACATCCTTTTTCAAGCCCCCACTCCCAAATCACCATTATTTTCCCCCGATTCATTACTCCCTTTTATACTGGGTCACTCAAGTAACGAATATTCGTGTTTCGCCCCTTTTTTTTTAACATATACAATTTCTGTGCCAATGAACTCGCCACACAAGAAGAAACCTAGTCAACAAAAAACACGAATAAATTATCACGTGTATTTTAATTGTGAAGCTTTATTGTTGCCGAGTCGTTAAGTTTGGTAGGCGTGGCTTACAAATTTCCATGTGATCAGCACGGGTACACGGGTATACAGAATACATGGGTACCTCGTTTGGTGTATCTATAATAAACGACATAATAATTACGAGAAAGTTTTATGATATATATAAGTGGGAGTGTATTCATCTATATACACTATAATTATCCTCTGAATTTTGAACCATCTCCTGAATCAGAAGGTTGCATGCTTTTTTCAGTAGTAATTCACGAGATCATTTCGAGCGACTGGGCCTTTTTCTTTCTGGAGGCGTTTATTATATATTCAATAATAATCTTCACTATAATAAGAGCCGTGTGTGTCCGTCCGTCACAAGACCTTATTAGTGAGGAGAGAGAAAGGTTAATATTTCTTTCGTGAAAGATGAGTGAGTTGAGCGGAAAAAGATGGCAGAGATTGGCTGATATTCACAACTGCAGTTAGATCCTTTGATGTCTTGGGTAGAAGAATGACTACGTTTCATTTCGATGGAACTGTATGTATGTATGTATGTATGTGTGTATGTATGAGTTGAATATATGGATCGGAATACATATGAACACTACCGGTTATAATTATAAAGCCACCCTAGTTTTTTTTTGTTTTTTTTTTTTTCAAATAAATGATGTATTTCATACTATTTTTAGTATTTATTTCCAAGGGGATAATTCTAAATGAAAATAGAATGGCTCTTTTTTAAATATTGCACAATAGCATGTACCTCAAATGAAATGTTCTGGTGTCCAGTTTTTGTGCTCTCTTCCCCATGCTAGTCTCTTCTTATTGGCTGGCCGAAGCAAAGGCTTCCTGGCTGCCTTGTAAAATTTTGCAAAGTAATAATAACAGGTGAGATGACCTAATAAATATGGTCGGTAGTGTATATATATATATATATATATATATATAGTAAATCTACAGGGTGCGATGGGTAAATTGTCTCTATTTGTCTTGTAAAGTTTTGCAAAGGGATAATAAAAAAAGAACCATTCTATTTTCATTTAGAATTATCCACTTGGCAATAAATACTAAAGATAGTATGAAATACATCATTACTTTAAAATAAAAACTGGGGTAGCCTAATAATTATGGCTGATAGTGTGTGTGTGTGTGTGTGTGTGTGTGTGTGTGTGTGTGTAGCAAATCTACAGGGTGCAATGGGTAAATTGTCGCTATTTGCCTTGTAAAATTTTGCAAAGTAATAATAACAAAAGAAACATTCTATTTTCATTTAGAATTATCCACTTGGCAATAAATACTAAAAATAGTATGAAATACATAATTTCTTTTAAAAAATAAACTGGGGTGGCCTAATAATTATGGCCGGTAGTGCATGTATGTATGTATGTATGTCTTTCCTTTACTCACTGAAACCAAGTAGTGTCCTTCACAAAAAGTGTTAAATATTTTTATATTCCCTTTATTTCTTTCTGTCTAGCCAAACAGACTTAAGAACATTTCACATAATTAATTAAAAAGTAATTCCGCTGACGCTGTTGTTTTAATTTATTTTATTGTATTTCGTTGTGGTGCAGTGGATATCGGCTTGGAACGAGAAATCGGGAAGCCGAGTTCAAATTCCAATTGAATTCCTTGCATTCACTTATGCACAAATAGCCTTGGGAAAGGTATTAATTCGTCTCTTCCCTCCAGTTATGGGTAAAATAACAGGACAGATTTGTTTCTATAGCCTTGGCTGGCAACCAGTCTACAGCATAAAGCAACGGCAACCTATTGCAGGATAATCTTCTCCCTAGTCAGTTATGTCTCTTTCGAAACATGATCGCCTAAGCGTGTATCACGTATGGCACTTAATTAAGTGACTGAATATAATAGTTTAAAACATGATTAAGGCTCCTGCTGGGCATCAAGTGGGGGACCGTTTTTCTATTGTTATGAAGTAATAAACTGATTCCCCACTGGGCAGAAGATTATACCGCAGTAGGTTGACATTGCTTTCTGCGGTAGACTGGTTGCCGACCAAGGCTATAGAACCCAATCTGTCCTGTTATTTAACCCATAACTGGAAGGAATAGGCGGATTAATACCTTTCCCAAGGGTATTTGCGCGTAAGTGAATACAATGAATTCAGCTGGAATTCGAACTCGGCTCCCCGATTTCTCGTTCCGAGCCGATATCCAATGCACCACAACATGAAGCAAAAATAAACAACTAATAAAAACAAATCAATATTTTCAAAATGTTTATCCTATTATTACGAGGAAAGATCAAATTATTCTTAATTATTTTTTTTTAATTTAACTACTTTCTAAAACTTTCGAAATTTTGATAAAAAATCTTGTCCGTGAGTGATGCAATTTTTACAAGGCAAGTGTAATATTAACCTTTCTCTCTCGTCACTAATAAGGTCTTGTGACGGACGGACACACACGGCTCTTATTATAGTGAAGGTTATTATTGAATATATAATAAACGCCTCCAGACAGCGAAAGGCCCAGTCGCTCGAAATGATCTCGTGAATTTAGACAATTGGAGTAGATAGACTAAACTATCGCCCGGTTCACACTCCACCCACGTCTATTGAACAGGTGAAGAGGCTCATCCCTTGTTCCCTGTTTAGGATGTGGTTTCCGGCTTTCTCTTTTTCAGTCTTTTTACTCTTACGTAGCCCCCTGCACATCAGTGGCGTTACCGCCTTGCTCGGGGTGATATGATTAAAAAAAAAAAAAAAAAAAACTACTGAAAAAAGCATGCAACCTTCTGATTCAGGAGATGGTTCAAAATTCAGGGGAGAATTATAGTGTATATAGATGAATACACTCCCACTTAGATATATCATAAAACCTTTGCAGGTGAAAAACATTAATCTTGAAATTCTTGCAAAATTTAACTAATAATCGAATTTTGATGAAACTTTCAGAACTTATTCTGAAATGACTGAAATCGTTTTTTAAAATTATCATTTTAAGAGAATCTTCTTTCTTTTTCCTTTTTTTTACATATGTAACATATGTTACATATTTACATATATGTAACACACGTGTAACATATGTAACATATATGTAACACATATGCAACATATGTTACATATGTAACATATATACTGCATATGTAACACATTTAACACATATGTTACATATGTTACACATGTAACATATGTTACCCACCTCCAATTAATTTCTTGAAATGCCTAGACCTTTTTTATTATTAATTAAAGGCAGGATTCATTGAGGAATGTTGATCCGCCTTTAAAAAAAATTATTTAACTCTTATATTTCCGATCTTATTATTTTATCCCCATCTTTTGAGTGTAGCGTAATTCATTTTGTGCTTTTGAAAAAGGAGCGTTCTTAAAAAAAAGACTATCACGTGAGGCACGCGACTGAACATCACGTAAGCGTCTCCCTAACTTACTTTAAATTTTGAAGGGATGATTTGCAAAGCCCGGTAATAAGTTTCAGAGAAAGACGCTTTCACCATCCTTTCAAAAAACGCCAAATAAATTTGTAGCCTTATACTTCACTAATATGTTTATCCACTACCAATCTTTGCTCCACCTCCATCCCAGACTCCTGCTCTCTTTGCTTTACCTCCATCCCAGACTCCTGCACTACCAGGCAACTCTGCCCCCTCGGAAACTCTGACCACGCCGTAGTCTCCGTCAACATCTCAATCCGCTCTAACTCTACCCAAGAAAACCAGACCAGCAGAATATCATACTGCTACCAGAGAGCAGACTGGGACTCGTTCCGAGACTTCCTCTGCGACGTCCCCTGGAACAACGTCTTCGGTCTTCCTGTCGAAGACTGTGCCTCCGAAGTCTCCTCTTGGGTTAAGGCTGGCATCGATGCTTTTATCCCGGCCAGGAAATTCCAACTAAAACTAAATTCGTCCCCCTGGTTCTCACCCGCTTGCTCGGCCGCCATTGCCCACCGGAACCATTTCTTCCGGCTCTATCGAAGCTGCTCGTCGAAACAAAACAGGCGCCTTTTCACCTCAGCACGGAACAAGTGTAAAAAAGTACTGAACGAAGCTAAGAGGGCGTTTGCTACCAGAATGAGGCAACGCATAGCATCCTCTAAGTTTGGCTCCAAAGATTACTGGCGTCTCTGCAAAAGCGTGCTCAACAAGAACAAGACTTCAATACCCCCTCTAATCAATGAGTTTGAAGTTCTCACCTCCCCAGCCGACAAGGCTGAATGCTTTGCCCGTAGATTCTCCACCAATTCGACACTGGACTCGTTAGGAATACCTACACCCGACTTCCCACCCAGAACTAAGGCTCAACTAAATAGCGTCCACATTACACCCTCGCTGGTCGCCAAGATAATTGTACAACTTGACCCACACAAAGCGAGCGGCAGTGACTGAATCCCAGTCATAGTACTGAAGAAATGTGCCCCAGAACTCTCCTCTGTTCTCTCTAAACTCTATAACATCTGCCTATCTGCTTCCTGTTTTCCTGCTTGTTGGAAGCCCTATTAGTCTCCTTCCGATCTTTGGCAAAGTTTTCGAAGCCATTATCAACGCCGAGGTGATTCAGCATCTCACGGCCAACAGGCTTCTCTCTGACAAACAGTACGGGTTTCGCTTCACCAGATCTACTGCTGATATGCTAACGACCATTACCGAGTACATATACCGGGCAGTTTTTCAAATTCCTTGGTTGCTATGTTACAATCTGCTGGACAAGCCATATCAATTAATAGGCAATTTTTTCTTTTTGGTTTTTAACAATAATGTCCATCCTATTTGCTTCAATTTTTCTGTCTGTGTAGATAGTGTAATCCCATAGAATGGTGACATCTTCTATTTCTGTAACCGGTGCTGGGTGATGTTCATACCAGTGTTTGTTTACAGATTTTCCATCGTGTTTGCACATTGTCCAGTGTAAATATTGTCCAATGCTATCGTATTATTATTATTATTATTATTATTATTATTATAGCATACTGCAACTCAACAGGTATAAAGTTTTGGTGTTAAAACACCATCGTCATGTAGTAAAATGTGCTTAATTGATTTGGTAATATATATACAGATGGGGAGATTTTTAAAAATACAAAAAAAAATTAATTATAAATTTAAATTTTCAATTTTTGACATGTCTGGCTTTCAGTTGCAAAACATTGAAACACTATTGTCGATGAATCGTACACAATACCATTCTTACACACCATCTAATTCATCTCATTGGATGACCACATTTTCTTATATCTTTATTTGCTTTTTTTATTTTTTTTTTCAGACACTTCACTGTCCATTCTCAAGGATGATATATTTCTGATGTTTATTTCATCCTCATCTTTCGACTGTAGCGTAATTTACTTTCGGTTTTTGAAATAGGAACATTCTTAAAAAGCTATTATGAGATGCGCACGACTGAACATCACATGAATGTCTGTCTGTTTTTTCAAAAACATTGAAAACAACATTTCTACATTTTTTTTTGTATTTATTTTTTATTTATTATATTTATTATTTGGTCAATTAATTTCTTTATTTAAAACTTTAAAATTATTTTGTATTCATTGTTTTTATTATTTGGTCAATTAATTTCTTTATTCAAAAATTAGAATATATTTTTTAATTATTATCTTTATTATTTGGTCAATTAATTTGTTTATTAAAAATTACATTTATTTTAATTTATTATCTTACTTATTTGGTCAATTACTTTCTTTATTTAAAACTTAAAATTTATTTTTATTAACCTTATTATTTAGTCAATTAATTTCTTTATTTAAAGATTTAAAATTATTTTGTATTCATTGTTTTTATTGTTTGGTCAATAAATTTCTTTATTGAAAAATTAAAATTTATTTTTTATTTGACATCTTTACTATTTGGTCAATTAATTTCTTTATTTAAAAATCAAAATTAATTTTTTATTTATTATCTTACTTATTTGGTCAATTAATTTCTTTATTTGAAACTTAAAATTTATTTTTTAATTATTAACTTTATTATTTGGTCAATTAATTTCTTTATTTAAAAATTAATTTCTTTTTATTCATTTTGTTATTTATTTGGTCAATTAATTTCTTTATTTAAAACTTAAAATTTATTTTTTAATTATTAACTTTATTATTTGGTCAATTAATTTCTTTATTTAAAAATTAATTTCTTTTTATTCATTTTGTTATTTATTTGGTCAATTAATTTCTTTATTTAAAACTTAAAATTTATTTTTTAATTATTAACTTTATTATTTGGTCAATTAATTTCTTCATTTAAAAATTAATTTCTTTTTATTCATTTTGTTATTTATTTGGTCAATTAATTTCTTTATTTAAAACTTAAAATTTATTTTTTAATTATTAACTTTATTATTTAGTCAATTAATTTCTTTATTTAAAGATTTAAAATTATTTTGTATTCATTGTTTTTATTGTTTGGTCAATAAATTTCTTTATTGAAAAATTAAAATTTATTTTTTATTTGACATCTTTACTATTTGGTCAATTAATTTCTTTATTTAAAAATCAAAATTAAATTTTTATTTATTATCTTACTTATTTGGTCAATTAATTTCTTTATTTAAAACTTAAAATTTATTTTTTAATTATTAACTTTATTATTTGGTCAATTAATTTCTTTATTTAAAAATTAATTTCTTTTTATTCATTATCTTATTTATTTGGTCAATTAATTTCTTTATTTGAAACTTAAATTTATTTTTTATTCTTTATCTTTTTTCGTAAATTATAGTTTTACTACATTTTATTTTTCTATATTTAAATCGGCCGAAAATTGACTTTGTTTTTGTAATGTTGAACACTTGAGACTATAGTCTTTACTCCATTTCATACTGGTAGTAAAGTTTAATAACAGGTAGTAAAGATAATGAACTGAGCCGATGCTGCCTCCCTGTTGTATCTTTCTCCCTGAGCATGACAGGATGTAAATGGTCATTTTTTACTTTTTTTTCAGCAGAGTTTGTCTGTCTGTTTACTGGATCCAGGTCCATTTGAATAAATTCTTAACGTAGATGGCTGCGTCTGTGTAATGTGTATGTTAATATTTTTGAGCATATGTGTGTTTCTGTGTGTCGTGACTTGTATGATTCATCGTTTTCTTTCATTTTTGTTTTTGCTTCTCCTCGCATTTTGTGTTTGGGTGGATACATATAGTGTCTTTGGACGTGTAATGTTTAGCAAACTTGTCACACTGGATCAATTACTACCGGACAGTAATTTTGATCAACACTTGGTGACCCATATTTTCTGCTTAGAAACTATAAGTTTGTCTGTCTCTGCATGCAGCCGTGAGTCTGTGTGTGTGCTTTTTTCAGTGTTTGTGTCTAAATTTTAAGATGTTTGCGTTGGGCAGTGTACGCGTCTTTTGCTTATGATTCGGGCAAGGATGACAGCAGGTGGGAGAAAGACAGGAATTAATGGACGAATGAAGGCATATTCTCAAACCAAATCATTTATGGCAGATTCTCGTCTGCTTTGTAAGAGAAGGAGATTAACAAGCATCGGTAATTGCAAAGGGTTAACTACACCTATGGACAAGACATTCGACCGAGTGACAGACGGTAGAAAGATTGTATTAAATTATTTTGATAGCCGAGTAGTTCGCAGTTATCATACCCGTACGATGTATCTGGAGATGGAAACAGATTGTAATATAGATACACTGCCAGCTATAATTCTTAGGCCACCCCAGTTTTTAAAAAACGATGTATTTCATAATATTTTTAGTATTTATTGCCAAGTGAATAATTCTAAAAGAAAATAGAATGGTATTTTTTGAATTATTACTTTGCAAAATTTTACAAGACGAATAGATTTACTATATATATATATACACATACACTACCGGTCATATTTATTAGGCCACCTCAGTTTTTTAAAAGAAATGATTTATTTCATACTATTTTTAGTATTTATTGCCAAGTGGATAATTCTAAATGAAAATAGAATGGTTCTTTTGCTAATACTGCACAATAACATGTGCATCAAATGAACTGTTCTGGTGTCCAGTTTTTGTGCTCTCTTCCCCATGATAGTCTCTTCTTCTTCTTGGCTGGCCGAAGAAAAGGCTTCCTGGCTGCCTTGTAAAATTTTGCGAAGTAATAATAACAAAATAGCCATTCTATTTTCATTTGAATTATCCACTTGGCAATAAATACTAAAAATAGTATGAAATAAATCTTTTTTTAAAACTGGGGTGGCCTAATAATTAGGGTCAGTAGTGCATATATATATATATATATATATATACTGTTAAATATAAGAGGCACTGAATGCCTATTATCTTTAAACATGAGCCGTTATAAACATCGTATTGTAACTTTAATTTCAGTTGAAAATAAAGACAAAAATTCTTCAACATTTGAATAATTTTTTATTAAGTTGTTTCTAAGCTTTCGGCTCACATGAGCCATCTTCAGAGAGTTTACAAATACATTAACACAAAAATATCCACCATCATCTCTGAAGACAGCTCATGTGAGCCGAAAGCTTAGAACCAATTTAATAAAAAATTATCCAAATGTTGGAGAATTTTCGTCTTTATTTCATATTTATTAAGTTGGTTCTAAGGTTTTTGTCTACTGCGGGATAATCTTTTGCCAAGTCAGTGATGTCTCTTTCAAGACATGATCGCCCAAGCGTGTATCACGTATGGCACTTAACTGACTGACTGAATATAATAGTCAAAATGATGATTTAGTCTTCTACTGGGCATAAAGTGGGGGACCGGTTTTCTCTTCTTATGATGACTATATCGAATCCATTGCTAAATCCGCTGCTATGAAAGCCGGTTCTCTGTGCAGGGCCCGGAAGTTTTTTTCCGTCTGAATCTATCTTGCACATATATAAATCTACCATCAACCCGTGCATGGAATACTGCTGCCATATCTGGTCGGGTGCCCCTGCTATTCTCTTCGGGTTTCTCGACAAGGTACAACGGAGGGTCTGTAATGTGATCGATACCAACTTGGCAGACCGCCTGCAGTCTCTCTCGCACCGGCATGGCTTCCCTGTGTCTCTTCTATAAATACTTTCACAGCTTCTGGTCCAATGAACGTAGATCACTGCTGCCCCCTAGATACGAATTTGCACGAGAAACTAGATTGGCAACTGGATCCCACACTTTTACAATGAAACCGATAAATTGCAACCGCAACCTCTACCCCAATAGTTTCTTTTCTCGCACTTCCCGACTGTGGAATTCCCTTCCACATGATTGCTTCCCCGACGGCTAAAATCTCTAGGAGTTTAAATGTAAGGTCAATAGACACCTCCAAACAAACTAACTCGCTCCCATTCTTTCAAACACTCTTCCCATCTGCCCAACCCTCATCCTCGGTATCCTTACCTATTTATCACTTTCCTTCTCACATTTCCTACATCTAGCCACTCCTCCTCTTTACCTTCCCCTTGGAAGGTTGGATTCTATCGCCTTGGCTGACAACCAGTCTACCGCAGAAAGTAATGGCCACTGTGTGATAATCTTCTGCCCAGTCAGTCATGTCTCTTTCGAGACATGATAGCCCAAGCGTGTATCACGTATGGCCCTTAACTGACTGACTGATTTGAAATTCAATAAAATACTCAAATGTTTAAAATAGTTACATATTTTCTGATTATTAAAATATATATATATATAACTAAAACGTTTATTTTGTCTTCGACATGTCAGTTCACTACAAGTGTATCTTACATAAATCAGGTTATGGATAAACTAGCAGTATAGCCCGGCGTTGCTCGGGTGTAATGAAAGCTTTAAAAATAATCCATGGTCCTGGAGCTCAGACTCAGCCTAAAAAATATTTGTGTGAAGTTTGGTGAGAATCTGATAAAAATTGTGGATTTGTATAAAGAACAGACAGATAAACAGACACTCACACAAACATCTTGCCTTATATATATATAATCAATTTTCTGCACTATTGTAAGAACTGCAACCTTGAAACTTCTGAATATCGTTTCTTATGTCTTTTTCTATGAGTGTATCAAATTTGATTAAAATCGGACCACTCCTTCTATAACCCGATTTTTTCGATTATCGATTTTCGATATTTATCGGGTGTGCCTCGACACAAAACCTAGCTAAGAACACTCGCAGACACTTATGGTACAACTGTGTCAATTTTCAAGAAAATCGGTTCAGCCGTTTCGGAGTCTATAGGTAACGGAGACACACACACACACACACACACACACACACACACACACACACACACACACACACACACACAAAGTTCCATTTATAGATAAGTTTAGATTTAACAACTAATAGTAACACTTTTCTGTGATATTTTAAGCTGAAAGTAAGCAATATTTGTTTTAATTCAGATTACGTAAACTTTGAATCAGCTAAATTTCTTTCCTTGAATATATTCTCTCTAATGTTTACTAGTGGATCAGTCTATTTAAGAAGGACCTTTCTTATTTATCTCCCAGTGTCTGCAGTAAATTCACCTTAATAACGCCTTGAATCAAGAAATCTGATCTGAACAATAAAACAATGTAAATTATCACAGATGAGACTCGCCCTGTCGGCCCTGTCGGCCCTGTCGGCTCTTCTGCTTTTTTACTGCATAGGCTTACGTATCATGTATTATCCATACTTTTAATGACTCAACTTTTTCTTCTTTTTCTTTTTCATCTTTCTTCTTCTTTTTCTTCTTCTTACTCGATTTCCTCCTCCTTCTTTCTTCTTTTTTCATCCTTTTTCTTCTTCTTCTTCTTCTTCTTCTTCTTCTTCTTCTTCTTCTTCTTCTTACTCTCCTTCTTCTTTATTCTTCTTTCTTTTTCTTCTTCCTTCTTCTTCTTTCCTCTTCTTCTTCCTTCTTATTATTTTTCTTCCGTCTTCTTCCTTCTTCCTTCCTTTTCTTCTTCCTTTTCTGTCTTTCTTCTCCTTCTTTTATCTTCATCCTTCTTCTTTCTTCTTATTCTTTCTTCTTCTTCCTTCCTATTTCTTCCTCTTTTTCTTTCTTTTTCCTCTTTCTTTCTTCTTCATCCCCCTTCTTTGTTCTTGTTCCTCCTTTTTTCTTCTTGCTTCTTTTTGTTCCTTCTTCTTCTCCTACATTTTTCTTCTTTCTTCTTACTCTTCCTTCATATTTCTTCTTTCTTCTTCTTCCTTCTTTTTCTTTGTTCTCTTCTTCTTCTTCTTCCTGTTCCTTCTTTTTTTCTTCTTATTTTTCCTTCTTTTTCTTTCTTTTTTCTTTATCCTTCTTTTTCCCTCCTCTTCTGTTCTCTTTCTTCTTCTTTCTTCTTCCTCTTTTTCTTTGTAATTTTTTCTTCATATTTCTTCTTTTTCATCTTCTTTTTCCTTCTTCTTTCTTCTTATTTTTCCTTCTTCTTTCTACTTCTTCATTCCTCTTTTTTTCTTCCTCTTTCCTCTTCCTTCTTTCTTCTTTTTCTTTTTACTGTGCCATTACAATTCAAGACTTTTGGCAATCATAGTTCGGTACAACATTCTGACGTCACTGCTCTCAAAAGTAGTTATTATCAAATGTCCGGAGACATCGATACGAATAATCGGACTAACACGTCTAAAAGACTTCAGTTCAACCTTTAGCTAAAGCGAACATATAAATTGACAGATGTAAACAATAAACTACATTTCAGAATCAGTCACATCCACTCTTCAAATTCCCTGACCATTTCTCTGGAATTTGGTCACTCTATCTACCAAACAAACGGCCACCTACTTTGTTTTCATTAAGTGTCCGATAGTCATAACCAGTGACAAAGCCATCAATATAGAATATTCTTGTCCACTCTTGAAGACACTCTGTCCGTGACAGTCTTTTTTCACCCTGCACAACACTATCTCCACCTTTGGGCTCAAATTTACCAGACTTTTTCTCGAAAGGATGCTTATAAAGAACCAGTGATATTTTGGTCAAAGTGATTTACTTCTTCGGTGTAATGTGGTCATCTTTAGTGTGTCAGGGGATTTGCATTAGTAGAAACTATCCTTGATTACAGACAGTCTTTAAATGACCACTTTTCAGTGAGACGTCCTGCATGTCACAACTTGAAACAAAGTCATATTTAATAGTGCATGCGTCAGAAGCAATCGTTCATCTTTAGTCATAAAGTTCGGTCAAGAATTGTTTAGATATTTCCATCTGCATGAAAATTACTGTGAATATATTTCTAGCAAGATTTCTCAAATATTCAGGCTGCTAGAGATAAGCAAATAAATATATTGTTTAGTAATAAAAAAATTACTGAAATATGAATAACTATACAGAAATAACGTTTTCAAAAATAATTAAATGTATATATTTATATTAAACGAAGATTAACGAAATGGTATTTAAACAACCGACAATTTGAAATCATTTGTTTGAATATTATTTTTGATTGATACTCGTATTTAAGTAGATATTGTGTTTATAATCAAACAGTATTATATATTTATTTCTACCGGCCTGATTATTTACGATAATCATCATGCTACGGAAATTAACGAAGATTAACGAAACTGGTTATAAACAGCCGACAATTTGAAATGATTTGTTTGAACATTATTTTTGATAGATACTCGTGTTTAAGTGAATATTCTGTTTTTAATCAAACAGTATTATATATTTATTTCTACCGGCCTGATTATTTACGATAATCATCATGTTCCGGAAATTAACGAAGATTATCGAAACTTGGTTATAAACAACCGACAATTTGAAATTATTTGTTTGAATATTACTTTTGATTGATACTCGTATTTGTGTAGATATTCTGTTTTTAATCAAACAGTAGTATATATTTATTAAATATATATATATATATTTATATTTAAATAATCAGGCCGGTAGAAATAAATATATAATACTATTTGGCTAAAAATAGAATATCTACTTAAATACAAGTATCGATCAAAAATAATGTTCAAACAAATCCTTTCAAATTGTCGGTTGTTTATAACCAGTTTCGTTAATCTTTGTTAATTTCCGTAATATACATATAATAAGCCGGTAGAAATAAATATATAATAATGTTTGATTATAAACAGAATATCTACTTAAATACGAGTATCGATCAAAAAATTGTTCAAACAAAACATTTCATATTTATATTTATTTAATTCATTTAAATATATATGTTTATAATTATTTAATTTTAAATAATATATTATTTAATTTTATATATAAAATAAAATAATCTTTTCATTATCAGGTAGGCTCGAAATGAAGAAATGCATTTAAACTTTTCTAAAATGAATCCAAGGTAGATCTGCGTTTATATATATATATATATATATAGTGTATCGAGGCAGTAGATAATTTTTAAAACATATACTGTCAAATATGAGAAAAAGTGAATGTCTTTTATGTTTAAACATGTGATGTTATAAACATCGTATTTTGGCTTTTTTGGTAACTGGTATCATTGCTTAGCAAAGTTTTATGTCAACACAAGATAAAATCGTCGCTGATGGTGGATGTTTTTATGTTAACGTCCTTGCGACCTCTCTGAAGATGGATAATGTGAGCCGAAAGCTTAGAACCAAATTAATAAAAAATTATCCAAATTTTGGAGAAATTTGTCTTTATTTTCACCTGAAATTAAAGCCAAAATACGATGTTTAGAACGCCTCATGATTAAACATAATAGAAATTCATTGTCCTTTATATTTAACAATATATGTTTAGAATATATATATATATAGTCATCCGGAGACAGATCTGTTTCGCTGTATCACAGCTCATCAGTACGGTTAGACAGCCGATTGCTTTTTAAACCAGGTTTGAAACCCGACCTAATTGGCGTCAGGCGGAGATTCTACCTCTGAGCTATTATATTCATGCTATAATTTCCGAATATATATATATATATATATATATATATATATATATATATATATATATATATATATATATATATATATATATATATATATTGTATCGTGGGAGCAAATAATTTTCTAAAAATATATTGTGAAATATAAGAGACAATGAATGTCTATTATGTTTAATCATGAGCCGTTCTAATCATCGTATTTAGGCTTTATTTTCAGGTGAAAAGAAAGACAAAAATTCTCCAACATTTGGATAATTTTTTATTAAGTTAGATCTAAGCTTTCGACTCACATGAGCCATCTTCAGAGAGGTTATTAACCTTGAATATATGGTTCTGTTGTCATTTCGCGCTATCACGCGATGTGATGTCATTGAACCGCATTGCAAATTTGCGAACTGCGTTTGGTATTTTTGGTAACTATTGCCGTTGCCTAGCAGAGTTCTATGTCAACACAAAATAAAAACGTCGGTGATGGTGGATGTTATTGTGTTACCGTCTTAATAACCTCTCTGAAGATGGCTCATGTGAGCCGAAAGCTTAGAAACAAATTAATAAAAAATTATCCAAATGTTGGAGAATTTCTGTCTTTATTTTCACCTGAAATTAAAGCCAAAATACCATGTTCAGAACGACTCAGGATTAAACATAATACACATTCATTGTCTCTTATATTTAACAGTATATGTTTAGAATATATATATATATATATATATATATATATATATATATATATATATATAAGTATAGATATTCAGAAATTATAACATGAATATGTTATAATGTCCCTACAAAATAGCTATTTTGTTTCTAATATAGAAACACCTTGAAATTTCAAGCAAATTTATTTTAATATGTGTTATGATCGCCTTAAGCAGTAATTACACTTTGAATTCTGCGCAGGGTCGACTTGTACAAAGTTTGAATTGTTTCTTAACATAAGTTTATCCAATCTTCAGCTAAGACAGTCTCCAATTTTTTTTAATGATGATAGTATAGAACATCGACTCCTCACTTGATTTTTTTCTAAAATGAACCATAGATGTTCAATGAAGTTGAAATCTAAGGACTGTGGTGCCCAGATAAGATGTATTTATTTACTAGAATATTACTCATGTCATTGAACTTTAACAGTATGAATAGATGCCTAATCATCCCGAAAAATAGAATTTCCTTCCGAAATGAATTCCTGAATCATAGGATGAAGTTGATCTTTTAAAATTTTTAAATAGTCCTCACTGTTGATTTTGATATAAATATTTAAATAATATCCGTAAAAAACCAACAATTTTAGCAAAATATAACGTACCACTAATATTAAATTATCAAACATATAAATAGACAAATTTTTCAAATTATGCTATTATGGTATTAGGGGTTTACATTATTTTGTCCCTCCTCAGTATATATATATATATATATATATATATATATATAAATTTTCCATTTCAGTAGACAGATTCAACTGTTCTAATATTCTAATAAATATACAGTTCTGTGCAAAATTAGAAGATATCTGATGATAATATTTAAACATGTTTCTTTCTTTCAACAAATTTTATTAAAAATATTTATTCATTAAGAAAAACTTTATGAAACGAACGACAACCATTTTTTAAATTTTATCAATCTAGAAGAAAAATATTAATTAAAAATAAAGACGCGTAAACATAAGGGAATACATTATGTGAAATTTTATATTTGTATTAATTCTCTCTCTCTATTTCTCTCTCTCTCTCTCTCTCTCTCTATATATATATATATATATATATATATACAAAAGGCAATCTGTGAGTCTGTGTGTGACTGTTCCCTATGCACGCTTACATTTTTTAAGCTACGCCATTCAAACTTTCTAGGGACACATATCTACAGGGAAGCCAGGTCGACACATATTTTTTGAGTTTAAGTTCAACAATTTTCCCTTTCGCAATTTTTGGCCAATCCAATGGTGGTGATTGTTTACATTTGCTCCGGAAAACTTCTAAAATCTAAGATTGTTGCGGAATTACATCACAGAAATCAAATCACACACGTAACTTAAAAAAAAAAATGAGTCTTTATATCTAATTTTTATTCCGTCGTTTTAAAAAGTCATTTGGTTAACAAAAAATGTGAATATTTTTCCCCGTAATTTTGAAACAAAAGGAATATTTTTAAAAAAATTTCATAAACTTTCGTCGGTGATGGTGGATTTTATAATATTTCAGTTTAAACTAAATCTCTGAAGATGGCTCATGTGAGCCGAAAGCTTAGAAGAAAACCAATAAATAATTATCCAAATGTTGGAGAATTTTTGTCTGTATTTTCAACTGAAAGTAAAGCAAAAATACGACGTTTAGAACGGCTCATGATTAAACATAATAGACATTCATTGTCTCTTATATTTAATAGCATATGTTTAAAAAATTACTTGCTGCCTCGATATACTAAATATATATATATATATATATATATTTCAATCTGTTTACAACAACACAACAAATTACATTGCATTTAGACATATGGTTCTTTTAACATCTCTCACGCGATGTGACGTCATTGAACCGCATTACAATTTACGAACTGTGTCTGTTATTCGGTGACTGTTATCGTTGCATAACAATGTTTTATGCCAACATAAGATACAATCATCTTCGATGGTGGATGTTTTTGATAACGCCCTGTAATCTCTCCGAAGTTGGCTCATGTCAACCGAAAGCTTACAACCAGCATAATAAAAAATATCCAAATGTTGGAGAATTTTTGTCTTTATCTTCATCTGAAATTTAAACCAATATAAGTGTTTAGAACGGCTCATGATTAACCATAATAGACATTCATTGTCTGTTATATTTAACTATATGTTTAAAAAATTATCTGCTGCCTCGATACACTATATATATATATATATATATATATATATATAGAGAGAGAGAGAGAGATAGAGAGAGAGAAAATGGGTGGGAGAGAGAGACAGAGAAGAAAACTAAACACATAATTAAACGGTTATCAATACAGAATTTATTTCAGCAGTTTTAAAAAGACAAACTGCTTCATCAGACCCGAAAAATATCAAAAGTTCTTTTTTTGATTTTTCGCGTCTGACGAAACAACTCCGAATTTAGTATGAGGTACATTGACAGTTGAGTGGTTACTCTTTAACTTGTCTTTATACCTGGGCTACTGCCGTCCAAAAGTCCTCTCTCTACTGAGAAGGTGGCTGTACAAGCAGCATTAGGTATTCTGTCATAATTCATCCTTGCAATTTGATCAGCCAAGCGAAATTGTGATTGCATCAGAAATGTTTCAGTTCCACCAATAAAACCTCGAATAAATATAATTTCGCCAGGTAAGGCGATAATGCCACTAAGATCAAACTGTTAGTAAAATAAAATGATAAAACTTTAATGGAAAGAAACGGAAATAAATGAACAGGTTTAAAGAAGACGATGGAAATTCATATTGCATTTAAATTTTAGAAGATCGTAGTTGACAGAAAAGCAAACAACCGGACAAGACTTCCACAGCAGAGAATTGCAATTGATGGAACTATCTGTATAGAACTTACGGTTACATCCAATAATATCAAGCATAACATGATGAAATATCATTACCATTTTGAGCACGCTTTAATTCATGCGGTCGAGTTACCAAGAAGAAAGGCGCATTAGAACAATTTCTTTGAAAATATTTATATTAAAGGTACAGAGAAGCCACGTAATTGCGAAAGAAATGTGACCGAAGCAGAGTTGCCAGGTTAGAACCAATAGTATAACTTATTTGGAATTTATCAAGAATAGCAACGTATCCGAGTTTGGACTGGAAACTTCATAGGTGACTGTGAAATAGGAGGTTTTCTAAGCGTTGTTTAGGTGTGGTACAAGGCCGAAAGTATGAAGTTCCCAGTGTGGATCAAACTCACTACTCAGTCGTTGTTTATCGAGCAAATCAAGAATTACACAGCGTCTAAGTGCAGTAATGGTTTTCTTAGCGTAAATTAGATGTGAAACGAGACCAAAAGTTATGAAGAACCCAGTAAGGATTGAACTCACTATTCAGTTTAGATTGATCAAGCGAAACATGCTCGCTAACCACTATACGACGTCGTAGTGTCTTAATTATGTTCTAAGCGTAGGCCGATCGAAGTCACTATTTAGTCATAATGTTGCTAACCATTACACCATGTGTAGTGCCCGAGATGTTTTTGAAGGACTATTATTATACAGCACCCGTCAGCTTCCGACGTGGACATACGAGCTTAAGTCACTGATGCCTCCTCAACAGGTGTTTACTCGTGCAACCAGACTGGCAACTGGGTCTCACCCATTCACAGTCAGTTTAGCCAAATGCAAACGACAATTCTACTCCTGCAGCTTCCTCTCTCGCACTTCCCGCCTGTGGAACTCGCTCCCGTATTCTTGCTTTCCTGACGGCTACAACCTCCAGAAATTTAAATGCAAAGTCAATACTCATCTACTAACCACTGGACTCTAGCTCTCTCCCCACCCCTGTATAACCTTCCCTTTCTCTCCACCTATGTATCTGTCATCGCACCTGCTTTCTATTGTTCCTTTCTAACTAGTTTGTACTCCTCACTCTTTTCTAATTAATCTTTTTACATTTATGTAACCCCCTGCACATCAGTGGTGTTTCCGCCTTGCTCGGGGTGAAATGATTAAAAAAAAAAAATACTAATTCTACTACGTCTTCACTTCAGAGACTTGTATATATCCTTCTTACTAAACCCGTATTCCTGGACCACTAACCCTCGTTCAAGTTTGTATTCTTTACGTTGATATACTTACTTTTCTGTCTCAAATTCTGTTTGTTGTTCTTTTATTTTGTGCGGTTCCCATTCCCCGGATCTACAACAGCTTAGTTCGTTTCATCTGCAGAGAAAGTGATGGTCTCGGTTTTTCTTTTTATGCAAAATTTATCGTGTTCATTTATTATATTCAAATGGGCAACACCATCAATGGCGAGTACGTAAGATCCAGAGGCGAATTGGCATGGCGAAAGACGCGTTCCAGAAGCTGAGTAAAGTATTAAGAGACCGGAAACTTTCACTAGAAACAAAGATGTGATGCCAGTTCTTCAATATTCTTCAGTGAATGCTGGACAATATCAAAGATGAAGGAAAAACATTAACCAACTGAAATATGGTTTTACAGATGTATACGGGATATAAAGTGGGGGATCAATTCCATATTACAATCAATATATAAACTGACCCCTCACTTTGTGGTCAAAGCTGTTTCTATACATTTATATTCATGAGATCCAAAAGCACAAGGATGCATTCCAGGAGCTGAGAAGAGTATTAAGAAACAGGACAATTTCACTAGAAACAAAGAAGAGAGTACTGGATTGCTATGTGATGTCAGTTCTTCAATATGGCAATGAATGCTGGACAATATCATCAAAGATGGCGGTGTTTTAAAGAAACTAAAAAATAAATCAAGCAGGTACCAAAATTTAAATACCTGTGAAGTGTTCAAACAGAAAACGAAAAGCGTCGGCACTGAGACCCGAAGGCGAATTGGCATGGCGAAAGACGCGTTCCAGAAGCTAAGTAAAGTATTAAGAGACAGGAAACTTTCACTAGAAACAAAGATGAGAGTACTGTATTGCTATGTGATGTCAGTTTTTCAATATGGCAAAGAATGTTGGACAATATCATCAAAGATGAAGGGAAAACTTGAAGCAGCTGAAATGTGGTTCTACAGAAGTATACGGGATACAAAGTGGGGGATCAATTCCATATTACAATCAATATAAAAACTGACCCCTCACTTTGTGGTCACAGCAGTTTCTATACATTTATATTCCTGAGGTCCAAAAGCACAAGGATGCATTCCAGGAGCTGAGTAAAGTATTAAGAGACAGGAAACTTTCACTAGAAACAAAGAGGAGGGTACTGGATTGCTATGTGATGTCACTTTTTCAATATGGCAAAGAATGTTGGACAATATCATCAAAGATGAAGGGAAAACTTGAAGCAGCTGAAATGTGGTTCTACAGAAGGGTGCTGCGGATATCGTGGATCGAGCATGTGAGCAATGACGAGGTTTTGGAAAGAATAGAAACACAAAGGAAATTAATACTGAGCATCAGGAAGAGACAACTGAAGTTCCTGGGACATAGAACGAGGAAGGAGGGTCTGGAGAACCTGATACTAACAGGCCAGATAGAGGGTAAAAGAGACAGAAAAAACAGCAGATAACATATTTGAAGGGCCTGAGCAGGCGGATGACAGAACGGGGGCTGAGACACGTTACAGGAGAAAGCGTGCTAAGAGCCACCAGGGATAGGGAGACGTGGAAAGCCATGATCGACTACGTCCTGAAAGGACAAGGTACAGAGAAGAAGAATCAAGATCAAACGTCCAGGAGTTTTGTTTCACCATTACAATACTCAACCTTTCAAATCCTTGATTTCAATGATTGCTAAAGACACTTGACTCGGAAGCCATATCTCAGTGTTGATAACGACATATCTGTTGTTGATAACCGTCTTTTTGTTTTTTCACATCCTGATGTTTGAAGCAGATCGAGCTGCTTTCCTACAGCGTTTCCTAAACGAGGATGTGTGCTTGGTTCATCATTTTGAACCAGAGACAAAGAGACAATCCATGCGGTGGAGACACCCCTCACCTGCTCGAAAAGAGTCCATAGTCGTTTCATTTGTACAGAAGGTGACCGATTCAGATGTTTTATACGCAAATGTCACTGCCTTTATTGACTATCTTCAAAATGGCTACATCATAAAAGGAGAGTTCTCTTTTTAATGGTGTGCCCCGTCATGACGTAGGTGATCATGTCCTTCCACATCTCCATATCGCTTGTTGATTAATACGCCAATATTTTTAGGTAGTTACGAAAGGCTATCGTAGATAGACTAAACTATAGCCCGGTTCACACTCCACCCACATCTATTGAACAGGGGAAGAGGCTCATTCCTTGTTCCCTGTTTAGGATGTGGTTTCCGGCTTTCTCTTTTCCAATCTTTTCACTCTTTTCTTTTTTTTTTTCAATTGGAGTAGATAGACGAAACTATCGCCCGATTCACACTCCACCTACATCTTTTGAACAGGTAAAGAGGCTCATCCCTTGTTCCCTGTTTAGGATGTGGTTTCCGGATTTCTCTTTTCCAATCTTTTCACTCTTACGTAGCCCCCTGCACATCAGTGGCGTTACCGTCTTGTTCGGGGTGATACGATTAAAAAATAAAAATAAAAATAAAAAATAAAAAAGCGTCCAGAAAAAAATGACGAAAGAGGTTTTGTTTCATCAAGACAATGCTCCAGCACAGAAGTTCTTATTTTTTTATGATTGTTGGTAGTGACTATTACTATCCAACCAGTATCTGCTGTTCATAAACGCTTTTGACCAACAGGATGAACATTTTTTTTTTAACAACCAGTTTAACAAGGAACAGACAACGCGGATTTTAATAAGGAGAGCTGAAATTAATCAGTGCAAGATTTCACGTCTCTAGCACATCATTCCTTTCAATCCGCGGTGGACTGGAGTAGGAAGTGGCTCGTGAATTTCAATGCCTCCAAAACGAAGCTGCTATCAATTAACCACCATAGACAATCGCACCTACCACCCATTAGCATGGAACAGGCTTGTCTCCCTGAGAGTAAAACACTACGCTTCCTTGGCCTTAGCTTCCTGACTATATCGACTCCATTGCTAAGTCCGCTGCTATGAAGGGCAGGGACCGGAAATTTTTCCCGTCTGAATCTATCCTGCACATCTATAAATCTACAATCCGCCCGTGTATTGAATACTGCTGCCACATATGGTCGGGTGCCCCTGCTACTCTCCTCGGGCTTCTTGACAAAATACAACGGGGAATCTGTAATGTGATCGATCCTGTCTTGGCGGACCGGCTGCAACCACTCTCTCACCGACGTGACGTGACTTCCCTGTGCCTCTTCTACAAGAACTTTCACGGCCTTTGCTCCGATGAACTTAAGTCATTGAGAATCGAGAGGCATACGTCATAGGCACTTGCCTGTCGACGCTATGACACTGTCCGCTCTCTGCTTCCGGGCAGAGAGCACAAACCCAGTCGTGGCTCCGCCGAAGGGTAGAGTCACGACTCTGTAATAATAGACAGACATTTTTTGGCCCGGCTATATGGCCGGGAATACCCACTATAAAATGACCATGTGTCACATCTGGCCTTGCGTGGGAAGGCTAGTAAATACCGAACTTAAGTCATTGGTGCCGCCTAGTTACGAATTTACACGAGATACTAGATTGGCAACTACGTCCCACCATTTTACAGTGAAACCGATAAAATGTAACCTCAATTTCTACTCCAACAGCTTTTTTCCTCGCACTTCTCACTCCCCCGACCCTATGTAACCCCCTGCGCTACAGTCGCAGTAGAATGCCTTGCTCGGCGTGAAACGATTAAAAAAATAGTCAGCTCATGAGCTTTACAGACCACCCTCGTAAAGGAAAGTGAGTTAAAGGGTTAAATCTTAGCGTCACGCGGCGTCCTTGGCTTAGATTTACAAAAAGCCGCCGTTAATGAAAACAATGAATATTGATTTGGGTTGCTAGTTGTCTGTTTTTAGATGCGTGACATTCTAAGCTAAAAATAAAAAATTAAGAAAATTTTCATTTTTCTGTTTCACTTGGCTTTTTCTGGATAAATTTGAACCATTCATTGTTGTATATATTTGGTCTGGTGAGCGGTAATATGAGAGCCACGAAATATAATATTACCTATCGGTTTATAAAAATATCCAAACATTTGTTCTTAATTATGATACTTTGTTAAATTTAACATTAAATTTTAACATTGAGTTCTCATTGGATTTAATCTCCTGTGAAATTTGCCTTACCAAATATCAAGGATTCCACTTTACTATATGAAGTTATTAATGACAAGAGTTAAAATTAAGGCCTGCAAAATCGGTAGGTCTACATACAAAAAACATATACTAACTTAATATTTAAATGCTTCTAGTTAATGTTTAGTCGTATCAACAAAAAAATAAATTTTACTTCGATGAAGTCCCAAAGAACGTAACGTGTCACACGAAAACATTTTACCCTCCGTAATAATTTCCGTTACACACACACACAACCCCCTCCCTCCCACACACACACACACACACACACACACACACACACACACACATATATATATATATATTTATATATATATATATATAGTACTGTTCAAAAGTATTAGGGCAAGAACTATTTTATCATTTATTAGGCATATTGACAGAAAATAAACAATTTAATTAAAGTCATTTATTTAATTCACTCAACAAATTCTTTAACAAGAAAAACAACGTGTTACAAAATAAGTTTAATATTTAGTATAATAGCTTTTACATTGAAATAATAAAATAATTGCGACAATTTAAAAATCGCATCTAGTATATATATAGTGTGTCGAGGCAGCAAATAATTTTCTAAACATATACTGTTAAATATAAGAGACAATGAATGTCTATTATGCTTAATCATGAGCCGTTCTAAATGTCGTATTTTGGCTTTCATTACAGTTGAAAATAAAGACAAAAATTCTCCAACATTTGGATAATTTTTTATTTAATTTGGTTCTAAGCTTTCGGCTCACATGAGCCATCTTCAGAGAGGTCATTAAGACGATAACATTCACCATCAGCGACGATTTTATTTTGCGTTGACATAAAACTCCGCTAAGCAACGGCAATAGTTACCAAAAATAACAAACGCAGTTCGCAAATTTGCAATGCGGTTCTATGACATCACACCACGTGATAGCGCGAAATGACAACAGAACCATGTATTCAATGCATTGTAATTATCACGTTTAAATCTGGTCATAACACATCTGGTAATATTTATTACCCATGGATTTGTAGAATATCCCAAAAATTTTTCAAGAGTATATATATATATATATATATATATATATTATAAATTATGTTTTAGAACATGTACATAATTTCTTCTAAAACATAATTTATGATAAATATTCACTGCTCTATACATCATATATCGAGCACTGTTTTAAATTAATGTTTTGGACGGAAAAAAATTTTCTTTTTTCTCTCCTCATTCTATACTCACTCAGATATATATATATATATATATATATATATATATATATATATATATATGCAATTTTTTAATATATTATATTATTTATATATTATATATGCGTCAGCGAACAGAAATCGACACCCGTCTGCGTGTTGACATCGCTACACTCTTTGAATACACCAATGTGCATGTATGTACGCAACGGCACACATATACATATATACGCCAAGCCCCATACAGTTCGCATATAGTTATGTTTGTGTGAGACCCAGCGGGCGACGCGCGTGCGTGTGTGTCTGCGTACGTCAATGGGTGTACAATTGTGTATCTATGTCTGCGTTTGTCACAACGACAAATTTTCCTCCCACTTCCACAAAAATACACTAATATACACAGTCCTACATATAGACAATTTTTTAAAAAATTAATCAGTTTGTCTGACGATCGCAAGAGTGTGAAACTCAGGGTCTAAAACTCACATCTATCTATATGAATATATATATATATGAATATATATATATATATAGTCATCCGCAGACAGATCTGTTTCGCTGTATCACAGCTCAGCAGTACGGTTAGACATCCGATTGCTTTTAACCCAGGATTGAAACCAGACCAAATTGGCGTCAGTCGGCGTTTCTGCCTCTGACCTATGGGGGCTCGGTAGAAGGAAACAGACTTTTAGCGTATGATGTATCACACGCCAGTGGCCAGAGTGCTCTAATTCATTACTGAATGAGCGATGCTTAGGTACTAAAGCAGCTACAGTTTTTTCAAAGTCTACCATTCTTCCAGAGTGCTACCAAGCGCCCATAGCTCAGAGGTAGAATAGCCGACTGACGCCAATTTCGTCGGGTTTCATGCCTGGGTTAAAAGCAATCGGATGTCTAACCGTACTGATGAACTGTGATAAAGCGAAACAGATCTGTCTGCGGATGACTATATATATATATATATATATATATATATATATATATATATGAGAAAAAAATTGAAATATTCTACAATTTCATGGGTAATACGTATTTCGCCGCTGCTGCTCATCTTGCGGCTCGTCAGACCGAAATGATACAACGGTTAATCTTCAAAATATTCCCTAAAAATCACCACACACAGCTGTTCATGTGTTCGTATTGAGAGTAGAAAAATTATAAACATCAAAAAAAGAAAGAAAAAACAAAGAAATAGAATGATAACGAACATTATAGATAGAAAGGAATTTGAAATAAACTTCTTAGATCGACGCCAACGTCTATTACAATTATCTACATTCTTAGAAAAGCATGATATGGGAATTTAACATTAAATACCGGTAAAAAAATAATATATATATATACATATATATATATAATAAATTTTCAATATTCAAAATTGTCGAATGATCATTTCGACATGAAATCCCTAAGAGAGGTTTCACATCTCATCAGCAACAGTACCTATTTCAAAATGAAAATAAAAATAAAAATGAAATAAAAAGGGAAATAAAAAATTAAAAAAAGAAGAGATAAAAAATGACGGTTAAGATTTGAGAAATTTACGTCACAAAAAATACGGAAGCAAATAATGTTTAATTTTAGATTTTACTTTTAGATAGTGTTGTAAGTGAAAAAAAAAAAAATGGAAAATTTGGTTTCGTCTAGATTTACAAAAATGGAAGGGATTAATTACATTGAGCTCTCCTCCTGTATCATTTTTTAATATTAAAATTTAATATTAATTAGGATCAGGTTTGGGGATTTACCTTCCTACTTTTAATAATAATAATAATAATAATAATAATAATAATATATATATATATATATATATATATATATATATATATTTCAATTTTAAACAGGAAATAACACATTACATTGCATTTGACTAGATGGTTTTGTTGTCATTTCGCGCTATCCCGCGGTGTGACGTCATAAAACCGCATCGCAAACTTAAGAACTGCGTTTATTATTTTTGGTAACTATTGCCGTTGCCAAGCGGAGTTTTATGTCAACACAAAATAAAATCGTCGGTGATGGTGGATTTTATAATATTTCAGTTTAAACTACATCTTTGAAGATGGCTCATGTGAGCCGAAAGCTTAGAAGAAACCCAATAAATAATTATCCAAATGTTGGAGAATTTTTGTCTTTATTTTCAACTGAAATTAAAGCCAAAATACGACGTTTAGAACGGCTCATGATTAAACATAATAGACATTGTCTCTTATATTTAACAGCGTATGTTTAGAAAATATATATATATATATATATATATATATATATATATGTATATATATGTATATATATGTATATATATGTATGTATATATATATATATATATATATATATATATATATATATATATATATATATATAAGTTGAATATGTGGATTGGAATCTGACAAAATGGTAAAATAAAGCAAAAGGAAAGAATAGGAAGAATATTTCGATCTAACATGTTTCGATTTATTAAAGTTTCTTCAGACAAAGAAAAACACGCAAAATCAAAGAGAAAGAATACTGCTATGTTGTGATTGGTTAATTACGTGTCACGTGTATTTGGCAAGGTGTTATTTTCAAATATGTGAGCAATATTTTGGATAGTGTGTGTATGTTAATGTAGAAACGCTTGTCTGTTTAGATTCGTCTGGGACGGTAACGTTAGTTAATCTGTTGATCTAAATCTAAACTTATTTATAAATTAAACTTTGTCTGTGTGTATCCGTTACCTATAGACTCCGAAACGGCTGAACCGATTTTCTTGAAAATTTACACAGTTGTACTATAAGCGTATTCTTAGCTAGGTTTTGTGTCGCGATACCCACGATAAATATCGAAAATCGATAATCGAAAAAATCGGGTTACAGAAGGAGTGGTCCGATTTTAATCAAATTTGATACACTCATAGACAAAGACATAAGAAACGATATTCAGAAGTTTCAAGGTTGCAGTTCTTACAAGAGTACAGAAAATTTGATTTACATCCATTTATTTTTCTTTCAGTCTCCAATTTCGCTTTAACTGGAAACAACTATTGATTTTTAGTCTTTCGTGCCAACGTCGAAAGAGTCTGATCTCCAGGACCATGGATTAGTTTTAAAGCTTTCATTACACCCGAGCAACGCCGGGTTATACTGTTAGTATATTTCTATATGCATGTGTCCGTATGAGTCTTTGAAAAAGCTTTAATAAAAGTGAAACATGTCACACAGAGATTCGATTACTATTTGTCCATGTTTTCTTTATTTTGCCATCACACACACACATACACACACAAACACACTCACACACGCACACATAAAATTTTGTTGTGGGATCTCCCCTTTTACTATGATAATGGACTCGACGTGAGTATACATATACTCTTGCCATAGTGAGATACGTCAGTTATCGTAGATCCGTTAGTGTTATCGGAGATCGATCCTTAAGTTACCGAGACAAACCGAAGTTACCCAGAGAACAACGCGTCAGAAGTCAGAATAGCGCTGACCTCCATTCAGCTAGAATAGTGTAATAACAGGGATATACTATTTTCAACACGGCTTCACTTCAAAGACTTGTTTTTTTTTTTTTTTTTTTTTTTTTTTTTAATCATATCACCCCGAGCAAGGCAGTAACGCCACTGATGCGCAGGGGGCTACGTAAGGGTAAAAAGAATGGAAAAGAGAAAGCCGAAAACCGCATCCTAAACAGGAAACAAGGGATGAGCCTCTTCACCTGTTCAATAGATGTGGGTGGAGTGTGAACCGGGCGATAGTTTAGTCTATCTACTCCAATTATTAGTCTATCTACTCCAATTGAAGTATATATTTATTTGTATATATTTATTTCTTTAAAACCGTATTCCTGGCTTACTAACCTGCGTTCAAGTTTGTATATTACGTTCAATAAAACCTATTTTTCTATATCAAATCTCTGTTTTGTGTTCATTATTTTGTGTAGTTCCTCAACCATATCAACAAGAAATTTTATCCCCCACTTTTAGTCGGTGGGCATGAGCAATTAAGACAAGCTTGAACATGGTAATTCAAGCTTTGTACCCAGTTAACACGTCAGCGAGGGCTGGTAATCCTTGATCAATGGCCCGAGCGTCCGCGGTTGGGTTCTCCACCTTAAAGACCGAACATGTGTCACAATTCGCTCCAGTGGGTGAACAGGGTGTATATATATATATATATATATATATATATATAAGATTTTACACGATTTTTGACATTCGTGTCAAATTTTCTGTACAATAAAGACGGAAGCTGATGATGCTTCGCCTAAAAAAGGCCCATATTTCCGCTTAACCATGGAACAACGTGCCTTTCTTAATTTTTACATATGTTTGCTCTATATGTATTTATATATTTAGAGCTCTCCTATAGAGGTATCCTATCACTTCTTGTACAGGATACTCCTTTGGATTCTTTTATATCTACACCGCATGTTTATATATATATATATATATATATATATATATATATATATATATATATATTTTGTTAAGTCTCTTTATTTGAAGGGGGATATTTTATTTTAACTGTCCCACGATAATTATTTACACGCGATTTCTCCTCTCCTCGTTATAAATATATATATATATATATATATATATATATATATATATATATATATATATATTTCCTTGGATTGAAGTATCTGAATTAAAATATATATATACATGTCCTGGCGTTCCCCCACTTTTTTTTGCTCTTCATTTTCGTTGCTGTTTTTTCGTTTGATTTGTGATTTCAACGATTTTCTCCTAATGAGATGTTAAACGAAATAGCTCTTGAGGCTGTTAATAAATTCCTTGTTTTTATGGTAATATATATATATATATATATATATATATATATATATATATATATATATATTTAATTTGAATGAGAGAAAGAGAGAGAGAGAGAAAGAAAGAAAGAGGTTTAATGTTAGTGCTATTGATTGATATAAAAGTTAATGGTATACACACACACATACATATTCACACACACACACACACACACACACACACACACATATATATATAAATATATATATATATAGAAAGAGATAGACAGATTTCTTATTAACATTTTACTACTAACAAACAATTTTTATGGTGAAATGTTGGAAAAATGTTTCTTTTTAGATAAAAAAACGCAATTCTCTTTATATTTACAAGTTCTGCAGTATCAGATATATATATATATATATATATATATAATTATATTATGATTGATAGAGAGAGATTGAGATAGTGAGAGAAAAGAGTATTGGCGAAATAAAAAAAAAAGCATACATAGAAACAATTTATTTTGTCAGACTAAATGTAAGTGCAGATAAATATGAACAGAACTTGATAAATATGTCTACGCCAGTAACAGAATACACAAACAGAGGAACAGAGACAAACACTCATTGATTGGCTGTTGTCCTACGAAGACAACTTTGTCGTCTGTCCCGACAAAATAGATGACGTCAGACTTTTTGTCTTGGCCTCCCTGACTACAGCGATGACGAAGCAAACATTTCGTTGTTATTATCACGGTGGCAAGACGTTATTTCAACTTTAGAAGCAAGGGATATCGTCTTTGTTGTGCTGTCCAACTGGGTCAAGGCGTGTAACATAAGGAGGGAGACTAGAGATATGCGAAAAAATCAAGACACGATCCCATTGCACCGTGTATTATTGCGTCAAATTGGCAGGCAAATCTGAATGTTGATAGGCATTCTACTTTCACACACGTACGCATATATATATATATATATATATATATATATATATCGCTCATTATATATATGAATTAGAGCATTCTTGCAATTGGTCGTGTATAATAATAATATGCACGCATAAAAGTCTGCCTTCTTCTACCGAGCGCCCATAGCCCAGAGGTAGAATCGCCAACTGTCTCCAATTCGATCGGGTTTCGATCCTGGGTTAAAAGCAATCGGAGTCTAAACGTACTGATGAGCTATGATACAGCGAAACAGATCTGGATGACAATATATATATATATATATTGTAATGGTTGTTACAATGGTTTATAAAAGCATAATATCACGACACAAAATCTACCCTTTCTTAAAAAATCTTACATCCCAATATAAGAATTACCCAGACAAAATTAAAAAGTGACCTATCCAAAACTAAGCTACTCCGCACCCCTCGCCTAACCCAAGGCTGTATCACTATGGCTACAAACTGCCGACTAAATCGTACTAAACTCCCACCCCCATTCACTTACATATCATATTACCAAAAATAAATCGTTTTCACCATTTATTTTTCATTTCAACTTATCACCAGATGTCGAGCAAACGTAGCTCCAAAACGCGAAAATTTTTGTCTAGTGATACTTTGCTTTTATAAACCATTGTAACAACCATTACAATATAAATCTGTACGTTGTATCGAGCACGCTTTATAAAAGTAAATGCATGAACAGTTGCTTTAAAACCTACGTGTTCCACAACTTTCTTTCAATATATATATATATATATATATACACACACACACACACACACACACACACACGCATATATATATATATAGTGTATCGAGGAAGCAGATAATTTTCTAAACATATACTGTTAACTATAACAGGCAATGAATGTCTATTATGTTCAATAATGAGCCGTTCTAAACATCATATTTTGGCTTTAATTTCAGGTGAAAATAAAGAACAAAACTGCCCGAATTCTCTGGTACTAATTATAGACCCACAACATATATTGGTTTTCCTACAACCAAGCTCTTCTGTAGATTACCTGTCACCTTTCTGATAAGAGTACAATTAAACAACATTTCGTAGAAAAACATAGCCATGTAGGTAATATCAGACAGATTTTAGTCAACAATACAATAATCCTCACTCATACACACAGTAAAGAGAACCTTCAGATATTAGAGGCCATCTACATTAAATCCAAACAGCTCAAACTTCATAAAATCAAATTCCATTCTGGTCATAACACATTACATTGCATCTAAAAATATGGTTCTGTTATCATTTCAAGCTCACACGCGGTGTGACGTCATAGAACTGCATTACAAATTTACTTTTTTGAAAACTCTTGCCGTTGCTTAGCGGAGTTTTATGTCAACACAAGATAAAATCGTCTTTGATGGTGGATGTTTTTATATTAACGTCCTTGTAACCTCTCTGAAGATGACTCATGTGAGCCGAAAGCTTAAAAACCAACTTAATAAAAAATTATCCAAATGTTGGAGAATTTGTTCTTTATTTTCACCTGAAATTAAAACCAAAATACGATGTTTAGAACGGCTCATGATTAAACATAATAGACATTCATTGTCTCTTATATTTAACAGTATCTAAACTTATTCATAAAAGGAAATTTATCTCTGTGTGTGTCTGTGTGTGTGTGTGTGTCCCCGTTACGTATAGACTCCGAAACGGCTGAACCAATTTTCTTGAAAATTTACACACTTGTACTATAAGCGTCTGCGAGTGTTCTTAGCTAGGTTTTGTGTCGAGGTACCCCCGATAAATATCCAAAATAAATAATCGAAAAAATCGGGTTATAGAAGGAGTGGTCCGATTTTAATCAAATTTGATACACTCATAGACAAAGACATAAGAAACGATATTCAGAAGTTTCTAGGTAGCATTTCTTAGAATAGTGCAGAAAATCGGTAATATATATCTATAAAAGTTAAGATTTTTGCGTGTGTGTCTGTTTATCTGCCTGTATGTCTGGATTTTTCAGTCCTTTTATGTTAGTTTTTGCTTCGGGTTTGGCTCTAAGTAGGTATAATTGTAGTTTTTAGTCTCAGCCATCATACCATTTACTCAGAGGACTTATTTAGCCTTCAAAATTCAGTTTACGACGAAAAAAACTTATTTGATATCGATACCAGGAAATCAAAATTTGACTTACATCCATTCATTTTTCTTTCAGTCTACGGTTTCGCTTTAACTGGAAACAACTATTGCTTTTTAGTCTATCGTGCCAACGTCCAAATAGTCTGAGCTCCAGGACCATGGATTAGTTTTAAAGCTTTCATTACACCCGAGCAACGCCGGGCTACACTGCTAGTATATATATATATATATATATATATATATATATATATATATATATATATATATTAATAATAATAATAATAATAATAATAATAATTATTATTAAACCGACTCTGCGTGTATTCTAATCTCAAAATTTTATAGAAGGGACTTTCTAAGACTATGAATGACCAGCAGAATCTAAATCCGTTATTGCCCTCGGCTATAAAGCTTTGGGCAAAGAGGGGGAAAAAAAAGAAAACTGCGTGGGACCGACAATACATACGGTTCCTTTATTGTGCGAAACCGCAGTCGGTCTAGGCGATCTTGCTATTTTGTTAGTATATATATATATATATATATATATATATATATATATATATATTTATATAGTACTGTGAAATAGTATTAGGACAAGAACTACCGGTAGTGCACGAAGGTATTAGGACAGAGGTGATTTTTCTAAAACCTCACTGAAATTCAAATTCAGGGTGAAAAGCCAAGGAAATTGCTAATCTGTATTGATTATTTAAAACTAGGTTTAAAGTAATTTATTAAAAAGAAATTATATTTATTTTTTTCTATTTTCTATTAAACAAGTTATTTTGAAACTGCTCTATTGAACATCTATGTGATATTTTGGATAAAAAAATTGATAAATCTAATGTTACTTCGCAAGACACACTTTGGGAAGAAATACAAGATGCTTGGCAGGAGATACCATTAGATACATTGAAGAAGTGATGTCAATGCCTGACAGAATGAAGTCTGTGATCAAAGCAAAAGGCTGTTATTAAATTTATTTTATAACAAGTATTATTTTTTCTTGTTAAAGCATTGTTGAGTTAATCAAATGAAATGAATTTAATTAAATTGTTTATTTTCTCTTGATATGTCTCATAAAAGATAAAATAGTTCTTCTCCAAAATAGTTTTTCTTCAAAAATAGTTTTGCACAGTATATATATATATACCGGGGTTGTCAAAATAATAGAAAGACCTTGAAATTTCAAGCAAATTTATTTCAGTATGTGGTATGATCGCCTTTAGCAGTAATTACATCTTGCATTCTGTGCAGGATCGACTTGTACAAAGTTTGAATTGTTTCTTAATGGAATTTTACCCAATCTTCAGCTAAAACAGTCTCCAGTTCTTTTAATGACGATTAGTAGAGAACATCGATTCCTCACTTGTTTTTTTCTAAAAGGAACCATAGCTGTTCAATGATGGTGAAATCTAGGGACTGTGGTGCCCAGATAAGATGTTCTTCTTCACTAGAATGTTCCTCGTGTCATTCAGCTACAACTTTAACAGTATGAGTAGATGCATAGAATAGATAGAATTTCCTTCCAGAAATAGTTCCTGAATCATAGTATTTCGTGCCAACGTCTAAAGAGTCTGAGCTCCAGGACCATGGATTAGTTTTAAAGCTTTCATTACACCCGAGCAACGCCGGGATATACTGCTAGTATATATGCGATTAGTAAGTCGTCGCAATTATTTTATTAGGTGCGATTGGTAAATTGCCACAATTATTATATTAGGTGCGATTGATAAATTGTCGCAATTATTTTATTATTTCAAATATTCTTTTGGCTGAGTCTGAGCTCCAGGACCATGGATTAGTTTTAAAGCTTTCATTACACCCGAGCAACGCCGGGCTATACTGCTAGTATATATATATATATAGTTGAATATATGGATCGGAATCCTACAAAATGAATAGAATAAGTAAAGGACAATTTGGAAAAAAGTGTTTTTAATCAAACATGTTTCACTTTAACAAACTTCTTCAGAGTTTCATTAAATACGAATAATTTATATGTTAGGCTCGGGACTTATTGAGTGATCTGTTAAGTAAATATTTATACTTTTGATTGTACGTAAATATTAGTTGATTTTATATTTGTTTTTAAAGGTAAACATTAGTCGAGTTTATATTCATGTCAATAAGCAAACATTGTTATCGTTTATAGCTGAGTCTGCAAGTAAATATGTATCTGGTTTATACTTGAGCCTATAAGTAAAACTTAAATCTATACATAAAAATTAGTTTGGTTTCTTCTTGATTCTATGCATACATGCAGTCAGTTTATTATAGGCCCATTGAATGAATATGACACACTCGGAGTGAAATTTTTAAAAAGTAAATCGATGATGTAAGCGAAGAGGTAAATAAATAAATACTTGAATTCTTTCTTAATCGATAAAAAAAAAACTTGTTTCATGGGTAGGGATCGTTATCGTCTCCTCCAGGTTTCATTTATATGTGGGTGATACACAGAAAAAAAATCGTATACTCCCAAGTATTCACACAAGGCACCAATCGCGAATCAATAAGGAAAAGTCCCCAAAATAGGGAGGCGAAACGAAGGAAGCGGGAATTTTGAGTCACGGTATATTGTGTTAAAAAATAACGGAGAGAGCGTGACCGAATTTCGAAATGGCATTCTCAAAGTTTTGCCCAAAATGTCATAAAAAAATGCATTGAACTGGGAGAGGAGGAGAGCCTTTTGTTTTCAGGGGCCAACTTTGTGAGGTAAAAAATTATAGATTTTTGGGGCTGACATGTAAATATTTTTCTTGTCTGGAATGATGAAGATTTTTGGAATTTTTTTCGAAATATTTCACTTCATATATGACTGTTCAAATTTCGTATGGTGTAAGATTTAAACATTTTTTAGCCAGTAAGTCAGTATATTTTAAGAGGGTAATAAATATAATCAAAATTAATGGAAAATTGAACAACAAATTTTTACATGTGTACCTATAATGTAGGTAAGAAATACAAAATTTTATATATATATATATATATATATATATATATATACTACCGCCCATAATTATTAGGCAACCCCAGTTTGTTTGTTTTTTAAAGAAATGATGTATTTCATACTATTTTTAGGATATATTGCCAAGTGGATAATTCGAAATGAAAATAGAATAATTCTTTTGTTATTATTACTTTGCAAAATTCTCCAAGGCAAATAGCAACAATGTACCCATCGCACCCTGTAGATGTTCTATATATATATACACTACCGGCCATAATTCTTAGGCCACCCCAGTTAAAAAAAAAAATGATGTATTTCATACTGTTTTTAGTATTTATTGCCAAGTGGGTAATTTTAAATGAAAATATAATGGTTCTTTTGTTATTATTACTTTGCAAAATTTCACAAGACAAGGAAGCAAAGATTAACTCGTCCGATTCACCCTAAATTTTCTTCCTTTTTCATTGATTAAACTGCAATATAAGTAATTATTAAATATTTATAAATTTATTTGATGCACATGGTATTGTGCAGTATTAACAAAAGAACCATTCTATTTTCATTTGCAATTATTCACTTGGCAATAAATACTAAAATAATATGAAATACATCATTTTTTAAAACACTTGGTGGCCCAAAAATTCAGATTAGGTCTCAATTGTTTTATATATATGGCTTCGAGTAATTTTAGTTTTTGTTTATTGTTTTTGTGTTTAAATATGGTTGTGTTTTCGACGAGGATTTCACAGAATTGTCTATGTGGCCTGGTATGTTGTTTTAGATGTCTAAAGATGTTAGAATTGTCGTTTAAATATAGTGTCAAGCGTCGAGAGAGCGAGTTTGTTGTGTGACCAACATAAATATTGTTTAATCCGTTGGAGATACAATCTCCCAAAGGCGACTTGAATTTGTAGACTACGTTGGTTTTTTTTCAAATCGCTAACCGGGGGAGAAGAGTCGTTGCGAATGAGTGAGTTGGATATACTGGATTTAGAGTAGTATATGATTTTTTGCTAGGATCTGTTGTAGATATATTGGTATTTATTAATGTTTTAATATATTTTCATCTTGTTTATAGTTAATTTGCATTTGATTGCGATATAGGAGATTAATATGTTTGAGATTAGTTCAGGCAGCACTGAGCTTCAACTGCTTGGTATTGAAACTTCTAAGAAAGCATCTTATTTATTTATTTTTTTTTAATCATATCCCCTCGAACAAGGCGGTAACGCCACTGATGTGCCGGGGGCTACGTAAGAGTGAAAAGATTAGAAGAGAGAAAGCAGGAAACCACATCCTAAACAGGGAACAAGGGATGAGCCTCTTCACCTGTTCAATAGACGTGGGTGGAGTGTGAACCGGCCGATAGTTTAGTCTATCTACTCCAATTGAAAAAAAAGAAGAAAAGTGAGACGATTTGAAAAGAGAAAGCCGGAAACCACATCCTAAACAGGGAACAAGGGATGAGCCTCTTCACCTGTTCAATAGACGTGGGTGGAGTGTGAACCGGGCGATAGTTTAGTCTATCTACTCGAATTGAAAAAAAAAGAAGAAAAGTGAAAAGATTGGAAAAGAGAAAGCCAGAAACCACATCCTAAACGGGGAACAAGTGATGAGCCTCTTCACCTGTTCAATAGACGTGGGTGGAGTGTGAAATCGACAGCTAAGTGAAATATAATAAGAAAACTAGTTGATTAATCTCTCGGAATCATTTAAAGGAGAAACAGATAAATTAAATAATAATACGAAGAATTATTTGTTCGTCGAAATAAAAAATAAATAAATTTAACGCATAGGGCATAAAAATTTAACGCATAGGGCATCGATGATATGTTCTTGACGGTGAAATTAATTTTATAATGAGAACTTTGTGCGATAGTGGCTATCCACGTAGTGTTGTCAATTCGTTGATTTGCGTAACATGATCGCCGACTTCAGAAAGATTAAGCCAGTCAGTCATTTAAGTGCCATACGTGATACACGCTTGGGCGATCATGTCTCGAAAGAGACATGACTGACTGGGCAGAAGATTGTCTATCCTGCTCTTTAAACTATAGCTGAATGGAAGAAGAGATGTATTGTATTAATCAGTAGTAATTAGTGGGGGATCAATTTATTACTTCATAACAATGGAAAACCGATCCCCCACTTTATGCCCAGTAGAAGACTTAATCATGTTTCCAACTATTATATTCAGTCAGTCAGTTAAGTGTCATACGTGATACACGCTTGGGCGACCAAGGCTATAGAACCCAATTTGCCCTGTTATTTAACCCATAACTGGAAGGAATAGACGGATTAATACCTTTCCCAAGGGTATTTACGCGTAAGTGAATGCAATGAATTCAGCTGGAATTCGAAATCGGCCCTCCGCTTACTCGTTCCGAGCCGATATTCAATGCACCACAACCAGTATTTTTTTCTAAATACCCGGTGTGTTTAGATTGGAGAGAAAGGTGAAAGCCTAACAAGGTAAATTTTTTCTGGCGTGCAGAAATTTTATTTTACAGTTGAGATGAATGTTGTGTTTGATACTAACACTGTTTTAGCCTCAAGTTTTAAAGATGTGGATGTGCGTTGTGGTACAGTGGATATCGGCTCGGAACGAGAAACCGGGTAGCCGAGTTCGAATTCCAGTTGTAATCCATTGTATTCACTTACGCGCAAATACCCTTGGGAAAGGTGTTAATCCGTCTATTCCTTCCAGTTATGGGTTAAATAGCAGGACAGATTGCGTTCTAAAGCCCTGGTCGGCAACCAGTCTACCACAGAAAGCAATGGCAACCTACTGCAGGATAATCTTCTGCCCAGTCAGTTATGTCTCTTTCGAGACATGATCGCTCAAGTGTGTATCACTTGACTGACTGACTTAAAGATGTTCTGCCCCCTCATCAAATAATTCTGTAATTTACGAGTACAATTGTAGCTGAAATGCCAGTTACATAGATAGAACCACTCAACGGCTTGACAGTAGAATCAAACAACACGTTCCACTGAAAATCAGGGACCATACCTATTAGGAAAATGAACTTGTCCCCAACACGTACGGTCACTCACTTTGTGAACACCTTTTAAAGAATAGAAGGTGTGCCATGGACTTTGATGTGAACTGGTTTTCCGTATTGTTCAATTCAGATTCACATTTTCATTTGAAGGTGCTGTAGTGTGTTTACATAACGGCTTGCAGACCGTCGCTGTGTAAACAGCGAGAGTGTTAGCTGGGTCTTGCAGTTCTTTCCTCTTTTGCCCATCATGGACCATTTTATTTTTTGCAAATCTTATGTTTTTCGTCAAGTTTACTAAATAAAATACTTCGACAAGCAGAAGCGAATTTTTTTAATAATATATCCACATTATGCTCTCTGACATAAAAATTATAACTCTTAATGCAATGTATATAACACGACAGCGAAAAAGACATATATATATATATATATATATATATATATATATATATATATATATATTGTATCGAGGCAGCAGATAATATTCTAAATATATACTGCGCTTGTTATTTTTGGTAACTGTTGCTGTTGCTTAGCGGAATTTTATGTCAACGCAAGAAAAAATCGTCGCTGATGGTGGATTTTATTGTGTTACTATCCTGATAACCTCTCTGAAGATGGCTTATGTGAGCCGAAAGCTTAGAAACAACTTAATGAAAAAATTATCCAAATGTTGGAGAATTTTGTCTTTATTTTCAACTGAAATTAAATCCAAAATACGACGTTTAGAACGGCTCATGATTAAACATGATAGACATTCATTGTCTATTATATTTAACAGTATATGTTTAGAAAACATATATATATATATATATATATATATATATATATATATATATAAATTCTAGAAGCTATCTAAATCAAACAGTTTAAACCTAGCCTAAATAAAATAAATTTCGACACCTCTACTAACATACTTCAATGCCTATAATCGACGGGAGAGGTCATAGTTATTATACTTACCCTCTACACCATAGTAGCAGCAGTTCCCAGACCAATCCCCTCATGCCACAATACTCTCATTTGACCAAAAGCCCACTACCACCATTCGTTCTCGGACTACGGCCATGTGCGACGCAAAAAATGTAACTGTATAATTTTCTTCATATATATCCACTCTGTTAATAATTTAAATGTTCTATGTTCACTGTATATTAAATGTTCATCCTTTGATAATGCCTTATGTAAGCCGAAAGCTCAGACCTGATAAAAAAAAATCAACAATTACTGCGATTTCTTGTCGTCTTTTCATGACAACACTATCAAGCTAATTAGATCATACGAAGGGATCTTACACAAAATAAATAGAGAGAACCTGTCTCTATTATTCAATGAAACCTATATATATATATATATATATATATATATATATATATATTTAGAGAGAGAGAGAGAGAGAGAGAGTTTATATTCATAAATCTATCTACGGCAGCAGAATGCAATTTTCAGGTGCTGAGTGAAGAAATAATACACACTGACGCTATTACACAAAATTGAAAGTGTCTTAAACAGGATGTAATGAAAACCGTACTTCTCCAAAGATAACAAGGACTCACCCATCCTGGTTCGCTCAGATCTTTATGGATTTTAATCACAAAAAAGATCCACAACCTTATAATCAGTTTCTGAACTTCGAGAACGACTTGTTTACATTGATTAAACAAAGATAAATTCAGAAGTACCACCAACAGCAATACGGATAAACATGTTGAAGTTCGAAAAATCTGAAAAAGTCAATATTGAAACAGAGAAGACGAGCAATAGTTATTTTATAAACGCGAAATTACAAAACAGTCTAGAAAATAGTAACAGGAAAAATCAACATAAACAGGGAATGTAAAAAATAAAAAAGCTAAGGACATTAAAATAGAAAACAAAGTCCATTATAAGTTCCTTCAAAAATGTATTATGGCAATAATTGTTTTCCTTAAAAAATGTATTATGGCAATAATTGTTTTCCTTAAAAAATGTATTATGGCAAAAAAATTTTTCCTTAAAAAATGTATTATGGCAATAATTCTTTTCCTTCAAAAATGTATTATGGCAATAATTTTTTTCCTTAACAATGTGTTATGGTTATAACTTTCTTTACCTAAAAAATGTATTATAGCAATAATTTCTTTCCTTAAAAATGTATTATGGCAATAATTCTTTTCCTTAAAAAATGTATTATGGCAATAATTTTTTTCCTTAAAAATGTGTTATGGTTATAACTTTCTTTACCTAAAAATGTATTATAGCAATAATTTCTTTCCTTAAAAATGTATTATGGCAATAATTCTTTTCCTTAAAAAATGTATTATGGCAATAATTTTTTTCCTTAAAAATGTGTTATGGTTATAACTTTCTTTACCTAAATAATGTATTATGGCAAAAATTTGTTTCCTTAAAAAATGTATTATGGCAATAATTTATTTCTTTAAAAATGTATTATGGCAATAATTTTTTTCTTTAAAAATGTATTATGGCAAAAATTTTTTTCCTTCAAAAATGTATTATGGCAATAATTTTTTTCCTTAAAAATGTATTATGGCAATAATTTTTTTCTTTAAAATTGTATAATGGCAATAATTTTTTTCTTTAAAATTGTATAATGGCAATAATTTTTTTCTTTAAAAATGTATTATGGCAATATTTTTCCTTCAAAAATTTATTATGACAATATTTTTTTTCCTTAAAATATGCATTATGGCAATAATTTTTTTCCTTCAAAAATGTATTATGGCAATAATTATTTCCTTCAAAAATATATTATGGCAATACATTTTTTCCTTAAAATATGTATTATGGAAATAATTTTTTTTCTTCAAAAATGTATATTTTTCATTTAGTCAGATTTGGAAAAAAAATTATTATTTTTTTTATTTTAGAGAAAATAAGATGTCTTCTAGTTTTCTATTCAAAAATGTATTGCTGGTAATAACTTTTTTCCTTCAAAAATGTATTGTGACAATAATTTTTTTCATTCCAAAAATATGTTATAATAATAATTTTATTCCTTCAAAAATGTATTGTTGATAACTTTTTTTCCTTCAGAAATGTATATATTTCTATAAAAGTCGATTTTTCTGTATATATTTCTATAAAAGCCTATATTTATGTATATATTTCTATAAAAGGCTATATTTATGTATATATTTCTATAAAAGCCTATATTTATGTATATATTTCTATAAAAGCCTATATTTATGTATATATTTCTATAAAAGCCTATATTTATGTATATATTTCTATAAAAGCCTATATTTATGTATATATTTCTATAAAAGCCTATATTTATGTATATATTTCTATAAAGGCCTATATTTATGTATATATTTCTATAAAAGGCTATATTTATGTACATATTTCTATAAAAGGCTATATTTATATATATATATATTTCTATAAAAGCCTATATTATGTATATATTTCTATAAAAGCCTATATTTATGTATATATTTCTATAAAAGGATATATTTATGTATATATTTCTATAAAAGCCTATATTTATGTATATATTTCTATAAAAGCCTATATTTATGTATATATTTCTATAAAAGGCTATATTTATATGTATATTTCTATAAAAGCCTATATTTATGTATATATTTCTATAAAGGCCTATATTTATGTATATATTTCTATAAAAGGCTATATTTATGTATATATTTCTATAAAGGGCTATATTTATGTATATATTTCTATAAAAGGCTATATTTATGTATATATTTCTATAAAGGGCTATATTTATGTATATATTTCTATAAAAGGCTATATTTATGTATATATTTCTATAAAAGCCTATATTTATGTATATATTTCTATAAAGGCCTATATTTAAGTATATATTTCTATAAAAGACTATATTTATGTATATATTTCTATAAAGGCCTATATTTATGTATATATTTCTATAAAAGCCTATATTTATGTATATATTTCTATAAAAGGCTATATTTATGTATATATTTCTATAAAAGCCTATATTTATGTATATATTTCTATAAAGGCCTATATTTATGTATATATTTCTATAAAAGCCTATATTTATGTATATAGTTCTATAAAAGCCTATATTTATTTATATATTTCTATAAAAGCCTATATTTATACTTTCATAGTGTTTTGAACCCAGCTTGGCGGGTAACTATTTGCTCATAAATGGGACCTTAACAGGTACTGCCACTCCGGGTCAGGGTAGACCTGAGAACAACAGCAATTAGAGGTGATTCCATGCTCCACACAACCTCCCAAACAGAGGTCTTGCTGTTGGATGCAGTTTAACGTTATACCCAGGAACATATTATGGTTGAAAAGGAGACGGATGTAACTTAAGCCTTTTAGAAAAAAACTTGTCATATTAAATCATATAAAAAAATTTAATCTACTTCATAAAAAAGTGAATTAATGACCACATTCTGCCATGGAAAAATACTTACTGAAATTTCTAGATCCTAATTGATACAGATCGTTTCATTTATTTACTAGCAGTATAACCCGGGTGAACAAGAGATTTTCTAGACATTTTTGTCTAAGTGAATTTGAAAAATATATCTTTAGATGCGGTTAGGACACATCATAAGTGATGTTACCCTGGTTCACCTACGTGCTCCATAATTTTCTTACAATATATATATATATATATATATATATATATATATATATATATATATATATATTGTAAGAAAATTATGGAACACATGTTTTAAACCCACTGTTCATACATTTACCTTTATAAAGAGTGCTCGATACAATGAAGAGTTTTATAAAAACCCCACTACAAATAAAGCTTATATCGGATCTACAAAGAACACATTTAAGCAGCGCTGGTACATGCACTTAACTTCATTCAAAAACAGCTTATATCGAAACCAAACATCCGTTTCTGCATATTTTTGGAAATTAAAGGACACAAAACAGAAACCCAAAGTAAAATGGAAAATCCTGGACAAAACTAGAACCTACAACTCGATTAACGACATCTGCCCTTTATGCTTAAGTGAAAAGCTACACATTCTAAAGTACCCCAGAAATGGGGAACTATTGAACCGTAGAGACGAATTAACAGTGTTATGTAAACATCGAAAATATTTCTCGATAAAATTTAATGAACCAAAAAATACCTCATTCACATAAAATAATCCCCTCCAAAAAGTTAATTAATACCCATGTTTAATCCTCAAAATAAAAAAAAAACAACATCGTATAAATAAAAGAAAATAAACTCACACAACATAAATAGCAACTTTATTCCATCCACTCATAGATAGTAGTAAAATAAAAAGTATCTACCCTTTCTTAAAAAAAAGCTTACATCCCAATATAAGAATTACCCAAAATCTAAAAAGTTACCTGTCCGAAACTAAGCTACTCCGCACCCCTCGCCTAACCCAAGACTGTGTCACTATGGCTACAAACTGCCGGTTAAATCGTACTAAATTCCCACCACATTCACTTACATATCATATTACCAAAAATAAATCGTTTTCACTATTTATTTTTCATTTCAACTTATCACCAGATGAGGAGCAAACATGGCTCCGAAACGCGAAAATTTTTGTGTACTGATACTTTGCTTTTATAAACCATTGTAACAAACCTTACAATTACAATATATATATATATATATATATATATATATATATATATATATATATATATATAGTCGTCCGCAAATTTGTGGTTTTTACGTTTGATTTTCTTCGAATATCGGGTCGCGAGCTTGTTGTTTTATAAAGTTAATAGAAATAAAAACTATTCATCCTATTAACTTTAAAAAACAAAAAGCTCGCGACCAGATATTTATTCGCCAGAAGAGAGTCAATTTTAGACTCGAAACACGTCTAGCGTCACAAATGCCATTATGGACAAATTAATGTTTCTTAACATGTATAATTACAAAAACAATAAATATACACTTTAAAGAAAGCGTTCACGGCTTCTCACACTTTTTATTCTATACTAATTTCTCTCGTTGGAACAACCCTATTCCTTTATTCAAGATATATATATATATATATTAAACATATACTGTTAAATATAAGAGACAGTGAATGTCTATTATGTTTAATCATGAGCCGTTCTAAACGTCGTATTTTTGCTTTAATTTCAGTTGGAAATAAAGACAAAAATTCTCCAAAATTTGGATAATTTTTTATTAAGTTGGTTCTAAGCTTTCGGCTCACATGAGCCATATTCAGAGAGGTTACAAGGACGTTGACATAAAACCATCAACCATCAGCGACGATTTTATATTGTGTTGACATAAAACTCCGCTAAGTAACGGCAATAGTTATCAAAAATAGTAAACGCAGTTCGTAAATTTGTAATACGGTTCTATGACGTCACACCGCGTGAGAGCTCCAAATGTTAACAGAACCATATTATTTAAATGCAATGTAATGTGTTATGATAAGATTTAAACGTGATTTTATTAAGTGTGGGTTGTTTGGATTTAATGTACATGGCTTCCAATATCTGAATGTTCTTTTTACTGTGTGTGTGAGTATGGGTTATTGTGTTGCTGGCTAAGATCTGTCTGATATTACCTACATTGCTAACCTTGTAACCTCTCTAAAGATAGCTCGTGTGAGCCATCTTTAGAGAGCTTAGAACCATCTTAATAAAAAATTATCCAAATATTTTTTTACTACTGAAATTAAAGCCAAAATACGATGTTTAGAACTGCTCATGATTAAATATGATAGACATGTTTAATCATGAGCCGTTCTAAACGTCGTATTTTTGCTTTAATTTCAGTTGAAAATATAGACAAAAATTCTCCAACATTTGGGTAATTATTTATTGATTTTCTTCAAAGCTTTTTGTCATTTTGCGCTATCCCGCGGTCTGACGTCATAAAACCGCATCGCAAATTTAAGAACTGCGTTTATTATTTTTGGTAACTGTTGCTGTTGCCAAGCGCAGATTTATGTCAACACAAAATAAAATCGTCGGTGATGGTGGATGTCATAATATTTCAGTCTAAACAAGCTCTCTGAAGATGGCTCATGTGAGCCGAAAGCTTAGAAGAAAATCAATAAATTATTATCCAAATGTTGGAGAATTTTTGTCTTTATTTTCAACTGAAATTAAAGCCAAAATACGACGTTTAGAATGGCTCATGATTAAGCATAATAGACATTCATTGTCTCTTATATTTAACAGTATATATATATATATATATATATATATATGTTTAGAAAATTGCTTGCTGCCTCGATACACTATTGTTAAATATGACAGACACTGAATGTCAGTAGTGTTTAATTATGAGCTATACATCATATTTTGGCTTTAATTTCTGTTCAGAAATATTTAGAACAGCTCATGATTAAAGGTGATAGACATTCATTGTCTGTTATTTATATTTAACAATACATGTTTAGCTAATTATTTGCTGCCTCAATACAATATATATATATATATATATATATATATATATATATATGTATATATATATATATATATATAGTAAAGTTTTGTAAATTACTTGAAGCATTGTGTGTATTAGGTGTGTGGTTAGGTCTTGAAGGCTGTCACAATGCGTTTACTAAAATAAAGGAAGATAAAGAAGTTTTTGGGTATAAACTATTTATTATACATTAATATTTCGAGATCAAAATCTACTCTTCAGAATGGCAGAGAAGTATGTGTCTGTATATATATATATGGATTCAACAAATGGATGTATATGTATTCCACAGTTTAATATTTACATTTTCTAAAAGTGCTCAATACAGAAGCAAAGAATTTATAGTTGTTATTATTATTGTTATAATAATAGTGCACTGCAACTCAAAAGCTATTAAGTTTTGGTGTTCAATGCGCCATCATCAGGCAGTGAAATGTGGTTCATTTACCGGGTCATGTATATATTGCTAAGTAAATTAAAGAAAAAAAAACTGAACTGAAAAATTAAAGAATGCTCAAATATTACATGATGTAATGGGGTGGGAGATTATTATATTTTGAAGGAACTGTAGGTGTAGACTAATGAATATTGGAACAAAATGTAGCGATCAGTACCGGACATGAAGTGTCATTTGTTTCCATAAAAAGGATAAAAAATATAGCTCATCCATTATTTTTAGATGAGATGCGATTAAAAATAAAAAATAAGGACAATAAATTAAAAAAAAATAATTTAAAAAATAAAATATTAGTAATACTATAATAATACTAAATATTAATATTTTATTTCTTTATTTCTTTTTTACTTTTTTATTTTTCTTATTTTTTACTTTTAAATGAACGATAATTCACTTCTTGATGAAGGTGTATTAAACACCGAAAACTCATGGCATTTGATTTGCAGGATGTTATTATTATAACAACAATAATATCTATCTATCTATCTATCTATCTATCTATCTATCTATCTATCTATCTATTTGGTGAGTTTAGCCAGTGTGATCTTATTTTTTTGTATTAACTATTTATTCATTTTGATTTGTATTTTGATTTGTATTTTTTATTTTATTTTATTTCGGTTCTTATCTTTTCTGTCTAACTTTGTGTAAATTGTTCTTAATTATCAAATTTAGGTTTTGTATATTAGGGTTTTGGTTATATGTAGGAATTCTAAGACCGGCCATGTTTTTTTTTTTTATTGTTCTCTGTCATTCTGCTAACTGGACACATGGCTTGAGTGTGATTCCCTCCCCCCCATCACACTACTGTCTGTTACTGCTTACTTAAGGTAACTTAATCTCTCCAGAACTGTATAGAAAAAAACAAAATGAAGAAAATTTTTGAAATTTTCTAAACTTTTTTCTGTCAGCCAGCCTGAAACTTGGTGAGTTTAGCCAGTGTGATCTTATTTTTTGTATTAACTATTTATTCATTTTGATTTGTATTTTGATTTGTATTTTATTTTATTTTATTTCGGTTCTTATCTTTTCTGTCTAACTTTTGTGTAAATTGTTCTTAATTATCAAATTTAGGTTTGGTATATTAGGGTTTTGGTTATATGTAGGAATTCTAAGACCGGCCATGTTTTTTTTTTTTTTTTATTGTTCTCTGTCATCTCTGCTAACTGGACACATGGCTTGGAGGTGATTCCCCCCCCCCCATCACACTACTGTCTGTTACTGCTTACTTAAGGTAACTTAATCTCTCCAGAACTGTATAGAAAATAAAACAAGAAAATTTTTGAAATTTTCTTAACTTTTTTCATTACCAGCCTGAAACTTGGTGAGTTTAGCCAGTGTGATCTTATTTTTTGTATTAACTATTTATTCATTTTGATTTGTATTTTGATTTGTATTTTTTATTTTATTTTATTTCGGTTCTTATCTTTTCTGTCTAACTTTGTGTAAATTGTTCTTAATTATCAAATTTAGGTTTGGTATATTAGGGTTTTGGTTATATGTAGGAATTCTAAGACCGGCCATGTTTTTTGTTTTTTTTTTTTTTTTATTGTTCTCTGTCATTCCCCTGCTAACTGGACACATGGCTTGGAGGTGATTCCCCCCCCCTCTTCACACTACTGTCTGTTACTGCTTACTTAAAGGTAACTTAATCTCTCCAGAACTGTATAGAAAACAAAATGAAGAAAATTTTGAAATTTTCTAAACTTTTTTTTCTGTCAGCCAGCCTGAAACTAGTGAGTTTAGCCAGTGTGATCTTATTTTTTGTATTAACTATTTATTCATTTTGATTTGTATTTTGATTTGTATTTTTTATTTTATTTTATTTCGGTTCTTATCTTTTCTGTCTAACTTTTGTGTAAATTGTTCTTAATTATCAAATTTAGGTTTGGTATATTAGGGTTTTGGTTATATGTAGGAATTCTAAATAATCAATATGTTTTTTGTTTTTTTTTTTTTTTTATTGTTCTCTGTCATTCCCCTGCTAACTGACACATGGCTTGGAGGTGATTCCCCCCCCCATCACACTACTGTCTGTTACTGCTTACTTAAGGTAATTCAATTCTCTCCAGAACGGTATAGAAAAAACAAAATGAAGAAAATTTTTGAAATTTTCTTAACTTTTTTCTGTCAGCCAGCCTGAAACTTGGTGAGTTTAGCCAGTGTGATCTTATTTTTTGTATTAACTATTTATTCATTTTGATTTGTATTTTGATTTGTATTTTTTATTTTATTTTATTTCTGCCTTATCTTTTCTGTCTAACTTTTGTGTAAATTGTTCTTAATTATCAAATTTAGGTTTGGTATATTAGGGTTTTGGTTATATGTAGGAATTCTAAGACCGGCCATGTTTTTTGTTTTTTTTTTTTTTTTTATTGTTCTCTGTCATTCCCCTGCTAACTGGACACATGGCTTGGAGGTGATTCCCCCCCCCCCCCATCACACTACTGTCTGTTACTGCTTACTTAAGGTAACTTAATCTCTCCAGAACTGTATAGAAAAACAAAATGAAGAAAATTTTTGAAATTTTCTTAACTTTTTCTGTCAGCCAGCCTGAAACTTGGTGAGTTTAGCCAGTGTGGATCTTTATTTTTTGTATTAACTATTTATTCATTTTGATTTGTATTTTGATTTGTATTTTTTATTTTCTATTTTATTTCGGTTCTTATCTTTTCTGTCCAACTTTTGTGTAAATTGTTCTTAATTATCAAATTTAGGTTTGGTATATTAGGTTTTGGTTATATGTAGGAATTCTAAGACCGGCCATGTTTTTTTTTTTTTTTTTTTTTTTTACTAAGTTCTCTGTCATTCTCACAATCAGACACATGGCTTGGAGGTGATTCCCCCCCCCCATCACACTACTGTCTGTTACTGCTTACTTAAGGTAACTTAATCTCTCCAGAACTGTATAGAAAACAAAATGAAGAAAATTTTTGAAATTTTCTTAACTTTTTTCTGTCAGCCAGCCTGAAACTTGGTGAGTTTAGCCAGTGTGATCTTATTTTTTGTATTAACTATTTATTCATTTTGATTTGTATTTTGATTTGTATTTTTTATTTTATTTTATTTCGGTTCTTATCTTTTCTGTCTAACTTTTGTGTAAATTGTTCTTAATTATCAAATTTAGGTTTGGTATATTAGGGTTTTGGTTATATGTAGGAATTCTAAGACCGGCCATGTTTTTTGTTTTTTTTTTTTTTTTTTTTGCTCTCTGTCATTCTGCTAACTGGACACATGGCTTGGAGGTGATTCCCCCCCCCCATCACACTACTGTCTGTTACTGCTTACTTATGTAACTTAATCTCTCCAGAACTGTATAGAAAAACAAAATGAAGAAAATTTTTGAAATTTTCTTAACTTTTTTTCTATTAGCCAGCCTGAAACTTGGTGAGTTTAGCCAGTGTGATCTTATTTTTTGTATTAACTATTTATTCATTTTGATTTGTATTTTGATTTGTATTTTTTATTTTATTTTATTTCGGTTCTTATCTTTTCTGTCCAACTTTTGTGTAAATTGTTCTTAATTATCAAATTTAGGTTTGGTATATTAGGGTTTTGGTTATATGTAGGAATTCTAAGACTGGCCATGTTTTTTTTTTTTTTTTTTTTTTTTTTTTATTGTTCTCTGTCATTCCCCTGCTAACTGGACACATGGCTTGGAGGTGATTCCCCCCCCCCATCACACTACTGTCTGTTACTGCTTACTTAAGGTAACTTAATCTCTCCAGAACTGTATAGAAAAACAAAATGAAGAAAATTTTTGAAATTTTCTTAACTTTTTTCTGTCAGCCAGCCTGAAACTTGGTGAGTTTAGCCAGTGTGATCTTATTTTTTTGTATTAACTATTTATTCATTTTGATTTGTATTTTGATTTGTATTTTTTATTTTATTTTATTTCGGTTCTTATCTTTTCTGTCTAACTTTTGTGTAAATTGTTCTTAATTATCAAATTTAGGTTTGGTATATTAGGGTTTTGGCTATATGTAGGAATTCTAAGACCGGCCATGTTTTTTGTTTTTTTTTTTTTTTATTGTTCTCTGTCATTCCCCTGCTAACTGGACACATGGCTTGGAGGTGATTCCCCCCCCATCACACTACTGTCTGTTACTGCTTACTTAAGGTAACTTAATCTCTCCAGAACTGTATAGAAAACAAAATGAAGAAAATTCTTGAAATTTTCTTAACTTTTTTCTGTCAGCCAGCCTGAAACTTGGTGAGTTTAGCCAGTGTGATCTTATTTTTTGTATTAACTATTTATTCATTTTGATTTGTATTTTGATTTGTATTTTTTATTTTATTTTATTTCGGTTCTTATCTTTTCTGTCTAACTTTTGTGTAAATTGTTCTTAATTATCAAATTTAGGTTTGGTATATTAGGGTTTTGGTTATATGTAGGAATTCTAAGACCGGCCATGTTTTTTTTTTTTTTTTTTTTTTATTGTTCTCTGTCATTCCCCTGCTAAATTCTGGACACATGGCTTGGAGGTGATTCCCCCCCCCCCATCACACTACTGTCTGTTACTGCTTACTTATGTAACTTAATCTCTCCAGAACTGTATAGAAAAAGAAAATGAAGAAAATTTTAGAAATTTTCTTAACTTTTTTCTGTCAGCCAGCCTGAAACTTGGTGAGTTTAGCCAGTGTGATCTTATTTTTTGTATTAACTATTTATTCATTTTGGATTTCATTTTGATTTGTATTTTTTATTTTATTTTATTTCGGTTCTTATCTTTTCTGTCCAACTTTTGTGTAAATTGTTCTTAATTATCAAATTTAGGTTTGGTATATTAGGGTTTTGGTTATATGTAGGAATTCTAAGACCGGCCATGTTTTTTTTTTTTTTTTTTATTGTTCTCTGTCATTCCCCTGCTAACTGGACACATGGCTTGGAGGTGATTCCCCCCCATCACACTACTGTCTGTTACTGCTTACTTAAGGTAACTTAATCTCTCCAGAACTGTATAGAAAAAACAAAATGAAGAAAATTTTTGAAATTTTCTTAACTTTTTCTGTCAGCCAGCCTGAAACTTGGTGAGTTTAGCCAGTGTGATCTTATTTTTTGTATTAACTATTTATTCATTTTGATTTGTATTTTGATTTGTATTTTTTATTTTATTTTATTTCGGTTCTTGGTCTTTCTGTCCAACTTTTGTGTAAATTGTTCTTAATTATCAAATTTAGGTTTGGTATATTAGGTTTTGGTTATATGTAGGAATTCTAAGACCGGCCATGTTTTTTTTTTTTTTTTTTTTTTTTTTTTTTTTTTTTTTTTTTATTGTTCTCTGTCATTCCCCTGCCAACTGGACACATGGCTTGGAGGTGATTCCCCCCCCCCCCCATCACACTACTGTCTGTTACTGCTTACTTGCTGTAACTTAATCTCTCCAGAACTGTATAGAAAACAAAATGAAGAAAATTTTTGAAATTTTCTTAACTTTTTCTGTCAGCCAGCCTGAAACTTGGTGAGTTTAGCCAGTGTGATCTTATTTTTTTGTATTAACTATTTATTCATTTTGATTTGTATTTTGATTTGTATTTTTTTATTTTATTTTATTTCGGTTCTTATCTTTTCTGTCTAACTTTTGTGTAAATTGTTCTTAATTATCAAATTTAGGTTTGGTATATTAGGTTTTGGTTATATGTAGGAATTCTGTGAATGGCCATGTTTTTTTTTTTTTTTTTTTTTTTTTTTATTGTTCTCTGTCATTCTGCTAACTGGACACATGGCTTGGAGGTGATTCCCCCCCCCATCACACTACTGTCTGTTACTGCTTACTTAAGGTAACTTAATCTCTCCAGAACTGTATAGAAAAAACAAAATGAAGAAAATTTTTGAAATTTTCTTAACTTTTTTCTGTCAGCCAGCCTGAAACTTGGTGAGTTTAGCCAGTGTGATCTTATTTTTTGTATTAACTATTTATTCATTTTGATTTGTATTTTGATTTGTATTTTTTATTTTATTTTATTTCGGTTCTTATCTTTTCTGTCCAACTTTTGTGTAAATTGTTCTTAATTATCAAATTTAGGTTTGGTATATTAGGGTTTTGGTTATATGTAGGAATTCTAAGACCGGCCATGTTTTTTTTTTTTTTTTTTTTATTGTTCTCTGTCATTCCCTGCTAACTGGACACATGGCTTGGCGCATTCCCCCCCATCACACTACTGTCTGTTACTGCTTACTTAAGGTAACTTAATCTCTCCAGAACTGTATAGAAAAAACAAAATGAAGAAAAATTTTGAAATTTTCTTAACTTTTCTGTCAGCCAGCCTGAAACTTGGTGAGTTTAGCCAGTGTGATCTTATTTTTTGTATTAACTATTTATTCATTTTGATTTGTATTTTGATTTGTATTTTTTATTTTATTTTATTTCTGCTCTTACTTTTCTGTCTAACTTTGTGTAAATTGTTCTTAATTATCAAATTTAGGTTTGGTAATATTAGGGTTTTGGTTATATGTAGGAATTCTAAGACCGGCCATGTTTTTTTTGTTTTTTTTTTTTTTTTTTTTATTGTTCTCTGTCATTCCCCTGCTAACTGGACACATGGCTTGGAGGTGATTCCCCCCCCCCATCACACTACTGTCTGTTACTGCTTACTTAAGGTAACTTAATCTCTCCAGAACTGTATAGAAAAATAAACAAGAAAATTTTTGAAATTTTCTTAACTTTTTTCTGTCAGCCAGCCTGAAACTTGGTGAGTTTAGCCAGTGTGATCTTATTTTTTGTATTAACTATTTATTCATTTTGATTTGTATTTTGATTTGTATTTTTTATTTTATTTTATTTCGTTCTTATCTTTTCTGTCCAACTTTTGTGTAAATTGTTCTTAATTATCAAATTTAGGTCAGTATATTAGGGTTTTGGTTATATGTAGGAATTCTAAGACCGGCCATGTTTTTTTTTTTTTTTTTTTTTTTTTTTATTGTTCTCTGTCATTCCCCTGCTAACTGGACACATGGCTTGGAGGTGATTCCCCCCCCCCATCACACTACTGTCTGTTACTGCTTACTTAAGGTAACTTAATCTCTCCAGAACTGTATAGAAAAAACAAAAATGAAGAAAATTTTTGAAATTTTCTTAACTTTTTCTGTCAGCCAGCCTGAAACTTGGTGAGTTTAGCCAGTGTGATCTTATTTTTGTATTAACTATTTATTCATTTTGATTTGTATTTTGATTTGTATTTTTTATTTTATTTTATTTCGGTTCTTATCTTTTCTGTCTAACTTTTGTGTAAATTGTTCTTAATTATCAAATTTAGGTTTGGTATATTAGGGTTTTGGTTATATGTAGGAATTCTAAGACCGGCCATGTTTTTTGTTTTTTTTTTTTTTTTTTTATTGTTCTCTGTCATTCCCCTGCTAACTGGACACATGGCTTGGAGGTGATTCCCCCCCCCATCACACTACTGTCTGTTACTGCTTACTTAAGGTAACTTAATCTCTCCAGAACTGTATAGAAAACAAAATGAAGAAAATTTTTGAAATTTTCTTAACTTTTTTCTGTCAGCCAGCCTGAAACTTGGTGAGTTTAGCCAGTGTGATCTTATTTTTTGTATTAACTATTTATTCATTTTGATTTGTATTTTGATTTGTATTTTTTATTTTATTTTATTTCGGTTCTTATCTTTCTGTCTAACTTTTGTGTAAATTGTTCTTAATTATCAAATTTAGGTTTGGTATATTAGGGTTTTGGTTATATGTAGGAATTCTAAGACCGGCCATGTTTTTTTTTTTTTTTTTTTATTGTTCTCTGTCATTCCCCTGCTAACTGGACACATGGCTTGGAGGTGATTCCCCCCCCCCCCATCACACTACTGTCTGTTACTGCTTACTTAAGGTAACTTAATCTCTCCAGAACTGTATAGAAAAACAAAATGAAGAAAATTTTAGAAATTTTCTTAACTTTTTTCTGTCAGCCAGCCTGAAACTTGGTGAGTTTAGCCAGTGTGATCTTATTTTTTGTATTAACTCGATTATTCATTTTGATTTGTATTTTGATTTGTATTTTTTATTTTATTTTATTTCGGTTCTTATCTTTCTGTCCAACTTTTGTGTAAATTGTTCTTAATTATCAAATTTAGGTTTGGTATATTAGGGTTTTGGTTATATGTAGGAATTCTAAGACCGGCCATGTTTTTTTTTTTTTTTATTGTTCTCTGTCATTCCCCTGCTAACTGGACACATGGCTTGGAGGTGATTCCCCCCCCCCCCATCACACTACTGTCTGTTACTGCTTACTTAAGGTAACTAATCTCTCCAGAACTGTATAGAAAAAAACAAAATGAAGAAAATTTTAGAAATTTTCTTAACTTTTTTCTGTCAGCCAGCCTGAAACTTGGTGAGTTTAGCCAGTGTGATCTTATTTTTTGTATTAACTATTTATTCATTTTGATTTGTATTTTGATTTGTATTTTTTATTTTATTTTATTTCGGTTCTTATCTTTTCTGTCCAACTTTTGTGTAAATTGTTCTTAATTATCAAATTTAGGTTTGGTATATTAGGGTTTTGGTTATATGTAGGAATTCTAAGACCGGCCATGTTTTTTTTTTTTTTTTTTTTATTGTTCTCTGTCATTCCCCTGCTAACTGACACATGGCTTGGAGGTGATTCCCCCCCCCATCACACTACTGTCTGTTACTGCTTACTTAAGGTAACTTAATTCTCCAGAACTGTATAGAAAAAAACAAAATGAAGAAAATTTTAAAATTTTTCTTAACTTTTTTCTGTCAGCCAGCCTGAAACTTGGTGAGTTTAGCCAGTGTGATCTTATTTTTTGTATTAACTATTTATTCATTTTTGATTTGTATTTTGATTTGTATTTTTTATTTTATTTTATTTCGGTTCTTATCTTTTCTGTCTAACTTTTGTGTAAATTGTTCTTAATTATCAAATTTAGGTTTGGTATATTAGGGTTTTGGTTATATGTAGGAATTCTAAGACCGGCCATGTTTTTTTTTTTTTTTTTTTTATTGTTCTCTGTCATTCCCCTGCTAACTGGACACATGGCTTGGAGGTGATTCCCCCCCCCATCGTTACTACTGTCTGTTACTGCTTACTTAAGGTAACTTAATCTCTCCAGAACTGTATAGAAAAAACAAAATGAAGAAAATTTTGAAATTTTCTTAACTTTTTTCTGTCAGCCAGCCTGAAACTTGGTGAGTTTTGTAGTGTGATCTTATTTTTGTATTAACTATTTATTCATTTTGATTTGTATTTTGATTTGTATTTTTATTTTATTTTATTTCGGTTCTTATCTTTTCTGTCCAACTTTTGTGTAAATTGTTCTTAATTATCAAATTTAGGTTTGGTATATTAGGGTTTTGGTTATATGTAGGAATTCTAAGACCGGCCATGTTTTTTTTTTTTTTTTTTTTTTTTTATTGTTCTCTGTCATTCCCCTGCTAACTGGACACATGGCTTGGAGGTGGTCCCCCCCCCCATCACACTACTGTCTGTTACTGCTTACTTAAGGTAACTTAATCTCTCCAGAACTGTATAGAAAAAACAAAATGAAGAAAATTTTTGAAATTTTCTTAACTTTTCTGTCAGCCAGCCTGAAACTTGAGTGAGTTTAGCCAGTGTGATCTTATTTTTGTATTAACTATTTATTCATTTTGATTTGTATTTTGATTTGTATTTTTTATTTTTATTTTTATTTCGGTTCTTATCTTTTCTGTCTAACTTTTGTGTAAATTGTTCTTAATTATCAAATTTAGGTTTGGTATATTAGGGTTTTGGTTATATGTAGGAATTCTAAGACCGGCCATGTTTTTTTTTTTTTTTTTTTTTTTTATTGTTCTCTGTCATTCCCCTGCTAACTGGACACATGGCTTGGAGGTGATTCCCCCCCCCCATCACACTACTGTCTGTTACTGCTTACTTAAGGTAACTTAATCTCTCCAGAACTGTATAGAAAAAACAAAATGAAGAAAATTTTTTGAAATTTTCTTAACTTTTTCTGTCAGCCAGCCTGAAACTTGGTGAGTTTAGCCAGTGTGATCTTATTTTTTGTATTAACTATTTATTCATTTTGATTTGTATTTTGATTTGTATTTTTTATTTTATTTTATTTCGGTTCTTATCTTTTCTGTCCAACTTTTGTGTAAATTGTTCTTAATTATCAAATTTAGGTTTGGTATATTAGGGTTTTGGTTATATGTAAGAATTCTAAGACCGGCCATGTTTTTTTTTTTTTTTTTTTATTGTTCTCTGTCATTCCCCTGCTAACTGGACACATGGCTTGGAGGTGATTCCCCCCCCCCCCCCATCACACTACTGTCTGTTACTGCTTACTTAAGGTAGCAATCTCTCCAGAACTGTATAGAAAAAACAAAATGAAGAAAATTTTTTGAAATTTTCTTAACTTTTTTCTGTCAGCCAGCCTGAAACTTGGTGAGTTTAGCCAGTGTGATCTTATTTTTGTATTAACTATTTATTCATTTTTGATTTGTATTTTGATTTGTATTTTTATTTTATTTTATTGAGGTTCTTATCTTTTCTGTCTAACTTTTGTGTAAATTGTTCTTAATTATCAAATTTAGGTTTGGTATATTAGGGTTTTGGTTATATGTAGAATTCTAAGACCGGCCATGTTTTTTTTTTTTTTTTTTATTGTTCTCTGTCATTCCCCTGCTAACTGGACACATGGCTTGGAGGTGATTCCCCCCCCCCCCATCACACTACTGTCTGTTACTGCTTACTTAAGGTAACTTAATCTCTCCAGAACTGTATAGAAAAAACAAAATGAAGAAAATTTTTGAAATTTTCTTAACTTTTCTGTCAGCCAGCCTGAAACTTAGTGAGTTTAGCCAGTGTGATCTTATTTTTTTGTATTAACTTTATTTATTCATTTTGATTTGTATTTTGATTTGTATTTTTTATTTTATTTTTTATTTCGGTTCTTATCTTTTCTGTCCAACTTTTGTGTAAATTGTTCTTAATTATCAAATTTAGGTTTGGTATATTAGGGTTTTGGTTATATGTAGGAATTCTAAGACCGGCCATGTTTTTTTTTTTTTTTTTTTATTGTTCTCTGTCATTCCCCTGCTAACTGGACACATGGCTTGGAGGTGGCGATTCCCCCCCCCATCACACTACTGTCTGTTACTGCTTACTTAAGGTAACTTAATCTCTCCAGAACTGTATAGAAAAAACAAAATGAAAGAAAATTTTGAAAATTTTCTAAACTTTCTGTCAGTAGCCTGAAACTTGGTGAGTTTAGCCAGTGTGATCTTATTTTTTGTATTAACTATTTATTCATTTTGATTTGTATTTTGATTTGTATTTTTATTTTATTTTATTTCGGTTCTTATCTTTTCTGTCTAACTTTTGTGTAAATTGTTCTTAATTATCAAATTTAGGTTTGGTATATTAGGGTTTTGGTTATATGTAGGAATTCTAAGACCGGCCATGTTTTTTTTTTTTTTTTTTATTGTTCTCTGTCATTCCCCTGCTAACTGGACACATGGCTTGGAGGTGATTCCCCCATCACACTGTCTGTTACTGCTTACTTAAGGTAACTTAATCTCTCCAGAACTGTATAGAAAAAACAAAATGAAGAAAATTTTTGAAATTTTTCTTAACTTTTTTCTGTCAACCAGCCTGAAACTTGGTGAGTTTAGCCAGTGTGATCTTATTTTTGTATTAACTATTTATTCATTTTGATTTGTATTTTGATTTGTATTTTTATTTTATTTTATTTCGGTTCTTATCTTTTTCTGTCTAACTTTTATTGTAAATTGTTCTTAATTATCAAATTTAGGTTTGGTATATTAGGGTTTTGGTTATATGTAGAATTCTAAGACCGGCCATGTTTTTTTTGTTTTTTTTTTTTTTTTTATTGTTCTCTGTCATTCCCTGCTAACTGGACACATGGCTTGGAGGTGATTCCCCCCCCCCCTCACACTACTGTCTGTTACTGCTTACTTAAGGTAACTTAATCTCTCCAGAACTGTATAGAAAAAACAAAATGAAGAAAATTTTTGAAATTCTAAACTTTTTTCTGTCAGCTAAGCCTGAAACTTGGTGAGTTTAGCCAGTGTGATCTTATTTTTTGTATTAACTATTTATTCATTTTGATTTGTATTTTGATTTGTATTTTTTATTTTATTTTTATTTAGAGTTCTTATCTTTTCTGTCTAACTTTTGTGTAAATTGTTCTTAATTATCAAATTTAGGTTTGGTATATTAGGGTTTTGGTTATATGTAGGAATTCTAAGACCGGCCATGTTTTTTGTTTTTTTTTTTTTTTTTTTATTGTTCTCTGTCATTCCCCTGCTAACTGGACACATGGCTTGGAGGTGATTCCCCCATCACACTACTGTCTGTTACTGCTTACTTAAGGTAACTTAATCTCTCCAGAACTGTATAGAAAAAACAAAATGAAGAAAATTTTTGAAATTTTCTTAACTTTTTTCTGTCAGCCAGCCTGAAACTTGAGTGAGTTTAGCCAGTGTGATCTTATTTTTTTGTATTAACTATTTATTCATTTTGATTTGTATTTTGATTTGTATTTTTATTTTTTATTTTATTTCGGTTCTTATCTTTTCTGTCTAACTTTTGTGTAAATTGTTCTTAATTATCAAATTTAGGTTTGGTATATTAGGGTTTTGGTTATATGTAGGAATTCTAAGACCATGCATGTTTTTTTGTTTTTTTTTTTTTTTTTTTTTTATTGTTCTCTGTCATTCCCTGCTAACTGGACACATGGCTTGGAGGTGATTCCCCCCCCCCCATCACTACTGTCTGTTACTGCTTACTTAAGGTAACTTAATCTCTCCAGAACTGTATAGAAAAAACAAAATGAAGAAAATTTTTGAAATTTTCTTAACTTGCCTGTCAGCCAGCCTGAAACTTGGTGAGTTTAGCCAGTGTGATCTTATTTTTTGTAATTAACTATTTATTCATTTTGATTTGTATTTTGATTTGTATTTTTTATTTTATTTTTTATTTCGGTTCTTATCTTTTCTGTCCAACTTTTGTGTAAATTGTTCTTAATTATCAAATTTAGGTTTGGTATATTAGGGTTTTTGGTTATATGTAGGAATTCTAAGACCGGCCATGTTTTTTTTTTTTTTTTTTTTTTTTATTGTTCTCTGTCATTCCCCTGCTAACTGGACACATGGCTTGGAGGTGATTCCCCCCCCCATCACACTACTGTCTGTTACTGCTTACTTAAGGTAACTTAATCTCTCCAGAACTGTATAGAAAAAACAAAATGAAGAAAATTTTTAGTACTGTAACTTTTTCTGTCAGCCAGCCTGAAACTTGGTGAGTTTAGCCAGTGTGATCTTATTTTTTGTATTAACTATTTATTCATTTTGATTTGTATTTTGATTTGTATTTTTATTTTATTTTATTTCGGTTCTTATCTTTTTCTGTCTAACTTTTGTGTAAATTGTTCTTAATTATCAAATTTAGGTTTTTGGTATATTAGGGTTTTGGTTATATGTAGAATTCTAAGACCGGCCATGTTTTTTTGTTTTTTTTTTTTTTTTTTTATTGTTCTCTGTCATTCCCCTGCTAACTGGACACATGGCTTGGAGGTGATTCCCCCCCCCATCACACTACTGTCTGTTACTGCTTACTTAAGGTAACTTAATCTCTCCAGAACTGTATAGAAAAAACAAAATGAAGAAAATTTTTGAAAATTTTCTTAACTTTTTTCTGTCAGCCAGCCTGAAACTTGGTGAGTTTAGCCAGTGTGATTCTTATTTTTGTATTAACTTCAGCTATTCCATTTTTTGATTTGTATTTTGATTTGTATTTTATTTTATTTTTATTTCGGTTCTTATCTTTTCTGTCCAACTTTTGTGTAAATTGTTCTTAATTATCAAATTTAGGTTTGGTATATTAGGGTTTTGGTTATATGTAGGAATTCTAAGACCGGCCATGTTTTTTTTTTTTTTTTTTTTTTTTTTTTTATTGTTCTCTGTCATTCCCCTGCTAACTGGACACATGGCTTGGTGATTCCCACCCCCCCCCCCATCACACTACTGTCTGTTACTGCTTACTTAAGGTAACTTAATCTCTCCAGAACTGTATAGAAAAAACAAAATGAAGAAAATTTTTGAAATTTTCTTAACTTTTTTCTGTCAGCCAGCCTGAAACTTGGTGAGTTTAGCCAGTGTGATCTTATTTTGTATTAACTATTTATTCATTTTGATTTGTATTTTGATTTGTATTTTTTATTTTATTTTATTTCGGTTCTTATCTTTTCTGTCTAACTTTTGTGTAAATTGTTCTTAATTATCAAATTTAGGTTTGGTATATTAGGGTTTTGGTTATATGTAGGAATTCTAAGACCGGCCATGTTTTTTGTTTTTTTTTTTTTTTTTTTTTATTGTTCTCTATGTCATTCCCCTGCTAACTGGACACATGGCTTGGAGGTGATTCCCCCCATCTGCTACTGTCTGTTACTGCTTACTTAAGGTAACTTAATCTCTCCAGAACTGTATAGAAAAAACAAAATGAAAGAGAGGCCACGAAATTTTCTTAACTTTTTCTGTCAGCCAGCCTGGAAAAATTTGAGTTTAGCCAGTGTGATCTTATTTTTTGTATTAACTATTTATTCATTTTGATTTGTATTTTTGATTTGTATTTTTTATTTTATTTTATTTCGGTTCTTATCTTTTCTGTCTAACTTTTGTGTAAATTGTTCTTAATTATCAAATTTAGGTTTGGTATATTAGGGTTTTGGTTATATGTAGGAATTCTAAGACCGGCCATGTTTTTTTTTTTTTTTTTTTTTTTTATTGTTCTCTGTCATTCCCCTGCTAACTGGACACATGGCTTGGAGTGATTCCCCCCCCCATCACACTACTGTCTGTTACTGCTTACTTAAGGTAGCTTAATCTCTCCAGAACTGTATAGAAAAAACAAAATGAAGAAAATTTTAGAATTTTCTTAACTTTTTCTGTCAGCCAGCCTGAAACTTGGTGAGTTTAGCCAGTGTGATCTTATTTTTTGTATTAACTATTTATTCATTTTGATTTGTATTTTGATTTGTATTTTTTATTTTATTTTATTTCGGTTCTTATCTTTTCTGTCAACTTTTGTGTAAATTGTTCTTAATTATCAAATTTAGGTTTGGTATATTAGGGTTTTGGTTATATGTAGGAATTCTAAGACCGGCCATGTTTTTTTTTTTTTTTTTTTTTTTTTTATTGTTCTCTGTCATTCCCCTGCTAACTGGACACATGGCTTGGAGGTGATTCCCCCCCCCATTTTACTACTGTCTGTTACTAACTTACTTAAGGTAACTTAATCTCTCCAGAACTGTATAGAAAAAACAAAATGAAAAGAAAATTTTGAAATTTTCTTAACTTTTTTCTGTCAACCAGCCTGAAACTTGGTGAGTTTAGCCAGTGTGATCTTATTTTTGTATTAACTATTTATTCATTTTGATTTGTATTTTGATTTGTATTTTTTATTTTATTTTATTTCGGTTCTTATCTTTTCTGTCCAACTTTTGTGTAAATTGTTCTTAATTATCAAATTTAGGTTTGGTATATTAGGGTTTTGGTTATATGTAGAATTCTAAGACTGGTATGTTTTTTTTTTTTTTTATTGTTCTCTGTCATTCCCCTGCTAACTGGACACATGGCTTGGAGGTGATTCCCCCCCCCCCCCCCCACTACTGTCTGTTACTGCTTACTTGGGTAACTTAATCTCTCCAGAACTGTATAGAAAAAACAAAATGAAGAAAATTTTTGAAATTTTCTTAACTTTTTTCTGTCAGCCAGCCTGAAACTTGGTGAGTTTAGCCAGTGTGATCTTATTTTTTGTATTAACTATTTATTCATTTTGATTTGTATTTTTGATTTGTATTTTTTTTATTTTTATTTTATTTCGGTTCTTATCTTTTCTGTCTAACTTTTGTGTAAATTGTTCTTAATTATCAAATTTAAGGTTTGGTATATTAGGGTTTTGGTTATATGTAGGAATTCTAAGACCGGCCATGTTTTTTGTTTTTTTTTTTTTTTTTTATTGTTCTCTGTCATTCCCCTGCTAACTGGACACATGGCTTGGAGGTGATTCCCCCCATCACACTACTGTCTGTTACTGCTTACTTAAGGTAACTTAATCTCTCCAGAACTGTATAGAAAAAACAAAATGAAGAAAATTTTGAAATTTTCTTAACTTTTTCTGTCAGCCAGCCTGAAACTTGGTGAGTTTAGCCAGTGTGATCTTATTTTTGTATTAACTATTTATTCATTTTGATTTGTATTTTTGATTTGTATTTTATTTTATTTTATTTCGGTTCTTATCTTTTCTGTCAACTTTTGTGTAAATTGTTCTTAATTATCAAATTTAGGTTTGGTATATTAGGGTTTTGGTTATATGTAGGAATTCTAAGACCGGCCATGTTTTTTTTTTTTTTTTTTTTTTTTTTTTATTGTTCTCTGTCATTCCCCTGCTAACTGGACACATGGCTTGGAGGTGATTCCCCCCATCACACTACTGTCTGTTACTGCTTACTTAAGATGGCAATCTCCAGAACTGTATAGAAAAAACAAAATGAAGAAAATTTTGAAATTTTCTTAACTTTTTTCTGTCAGCCAGCCTGAAACTTGGTGAGTTTAGCCAGTGTGATCTTATTTTTTGTATTAACTATTTATTCATTTTGATTTGTATTACCGATTTGTATTTTTATTTTATTTTATTTCGGTTCTTATCTTTTCTGTCTAACTTTTGTGTAAATTGTTCTTAATTATCAAATTTAGGTTTGGTATATTGGGTTTTGGTTATATGTAGGAATTCTAAGACCGGCCATGTTTTTTGTTTTTTTTTTTTTTTTTATTGTTCTCTGTCATTCCCTGCTAACTGGACACATGGCTTGGAGGTGATTCCCCCATCACACTACTGTCTGTACTGCTTGCTTAAGGTAACTTAATCTCTCCAGAACAATATGAAAAAAACAAAATGAAGAAAATTTTGAAATTTTCTTAACTTTTTCTGTCAGCCAGCCTGAAACTTAGTGAGTTTAGCCAGTGTGATCTTATTTTTTGTATTAACTATTTATTCATTTTGATTTGTATTTTGATTGTATTTTATTTTATTTTATTTCGGTTCTTATCTTTTCTGTCCAACTTTTGTGTAAATTGTTCTTAATTATCAAATTTAGGTTTGGTATATTAGGGTTTTGGTTATATGTAGGAATTCTAAGACCGGCCATGTTTTTTTTTTTTTTTTTTTTTTTTTTTTTATTGTTCTCTGTCATTCCCCTGCTAACTGGACACATGGCTTGGAGGTGATTCCCCCCATCACACTACTGTCTGTTACTGCTTACTTAAGGTAACAATCTCTCCAGAACTGTATAGAAAAAACAAAATGAAGAAAATTTTGAAATTTTCTTAACTTTTTCTGTCAGCCAGCCCTGAAACTTGGTGAGTTTAGCCAGTGTGATCTTATTTTGTATTAACTATTTATTCATTTTGATTTGTATTTTGATTTGTATTTTTATTTTATTTTTATTTCGGTTCTTATCTTTTCTGTCTAACTTTTGTGTAAATTGTTCTTAATTATCAAATTTAGGTTTGGTATATTAGGGTTTTGGTTATATGTAGGAATTCTAAGACCGGCCATGTTTTTTGTTTTTTTTTTTTTTTTATTGTTCTCTGTCATTCCCCTGCTAACTGGACACATGGCTTGGAGGTGATTCCCCCCATCACACTACTGTCTGTTACTGCTTACTTAAGATGGCAATCTCTCCAGAACTGTATAGAAAAAACAAAATGAAGAAAATTTTTGAAATTTTCTTAACTTTCTGTCAGCCAGCCTGAAACTTAATTGAGTTTAGCCAGTGTGATCTTATTTTTTGTATTAACTATTTATTCATTTTGATTTGTATTTTAAGTTGTATTTTTTATTTTATTTTATTTCGGTTCTTATCTTTTCTGTCTAACTTTTGTGTAAATTGTTCTTAATTATCAAATTTAGGTTTGGTATATTAGGGTTTTGGTTATATGTAGGAATTCTAAGACCGGCCATGTTTTTTTTTTTTTTTTTTTTTTTTTTATTGTTCTCTGTCATTCCCCTGCTAACTGGACACATGGCTTGGAGGTGATTCCCCCCCCCATCACACTACTGTCTGTTACTGCTTACTTAAGGTAACTTAATCTCTCCAGAACTGTATAGAAAAAACAAAAGGAAGAAATTTTAGAAATTTTCTTAACTTTTTTCTGTCAGCCAGCCTGAAACTTGGTGAGTTTAGCCAGTGTGATCTTATTTTTTGTATTAACTATTTATTCATTTTGATTTGTATTTTGATTTGTATTTTTATTTTATTTTATTTCGGTTCTTATCTTTTCTGTCCAACTTTTGTGTAAATTGTTCTTAATTATCAAATTTAGGTTTGGTATATTAGGGTTTGGTTATATGTAGGAATTCTAAGACCGGCCATGTTTTTTTTTTTTTTTTTTTTTTATTGTTCTCTGTCATTCCCCTGCTAACTGGACACATGGCTTGGAGGTGATTCCCCCCCCCCATCACACTACTGTCTGTTACTGCTTACTTGGGGTAACTTAATCTCACCAGAACTGTATAGAAAAAACAAAATGAAGAAAATTTTAGAAATTTTCTTAACTTTTTTCTGTCAGCCAGCCTGAAACTTGGTGAGTTTAGCCAGTGTGATCTTATTTTTGTATTGCTTATTTATTCATTTTGATTTGTATTTTGATTTGTATTTTTATTTTATTTTATTTCGGTTCTTATCTTTTCTGTCCAACTTTTGTGTAAATTGTTCTTAATTATCAAATTTAGGTTTGGTATATTAGGGTTTTGGTTATATGTAGGAATTCTAAGACCTGGTATGTTTTTTTTTTTTTTTTTTTTATTGTTCTCTGTCATTCCCCTGCTAACTGGACACATTGGCTTAGAGGTGATTCCCCCCCCCATCACACTACTGTCTGTTACTGCTTACTTAAGGTAACTTAATCTCTCCAGAACTGTATAGAAAAAACAAAATGAAGAAAATTTTGAAATTTTCTTAACTTTTTTCTGTCAGCCAGCCTGAAACTTGGTGAGTTTAGCCAGTGTGATCTTATTTTTTGTATTAACTATTTATTCATTTTGATTTGTAGTTTTGATTTGTATTTTTTTTATTTTATTTTATTTCGGTTCTTATCTTTTCTGTCCAACTTTTGTGTAAATTGTTCTTAATTATCAAATTTAGGTTTGGTATATTAGGGTTTTGGTTATATGTGAATTCTAAGACCGGCCATGTTTTTTTTTTTTTTTTTTTTTTTTTTTTATTGTTCTCTGTCATTCCCCTGCTAACTGGACACATGGCTTGGAGGTGATTCCCCCCCCCCCCCCCATCACACTACTGTCTGTTACCTTGCCAAAGGTAACTTAATCTCTCAAGAACTGTATAGAAAAAACAAAATGAAGAAAATTTTGAAATTTTCTTAACTTTTTCTGTCAGCCAGCCTGAAACTTGGTGATTTAGCCAGTGTGATCTTATTTTTGTATTAACTATTTATTCATTTTGATTTGTATTTTGATTTGTATTTTTTATTTTATTTTATTTCGGTTCTTATCTTTTCTGTCTAACTTTTGTGTAGAATTGTTCTTAATTATCAAATTTAGGTTTGGTATATTAGGGTTTTGGTTATATGTAGGAATTCTAAGACCGGCCATGTTTTTTTTTTTTTTTTTTTTTTATTGTTCTCTGTCATTCCCCTGCTAACTGGACACATGGCTTGGAGGTGATTCCCCCCATCACACTACTGTCTGTTACTGCTTACTTAAGGTAGCAATCTCTCCAGAACTGTATAGAAAAAACAAAATGAAGAAAATTTTTGAAATTTTCTTAACTTTTTTCTGTCAGCCAGCCTGAAACTTGGTGAGTTTAGCCAGTGTGATCTTATTTTTTGTATTAACTATTTATTCATTTTGATTTGTATTTTGATTTGTATTTTTTATTTTATTTTATTTCGGTTCTTATCTTTTCTGTCCAACTTTTGTGTAAATTGTTCTTAATTATCCAAATTTAGGTTTGGTATATTAGGGTTTTTTGGTTATATGTAGGAATTCTAAGACCGGCCATGTTTTTTTTTTTTTTTTTTTTATTGTTCTCTGTCATTCCCCTGCTAACTGGACACATGGCTTGGAGGTGATTCCCCCCCATCACACTACTGTCTGTTACTGCTTACTTAAGGTAACTTAATCTCTCCAGAACTGTATAGAAAAAACAAAATGAAAGAAAATTTTTATTTTCTTAACTTTTCTGTCAGCCAGCCTGAAACTTGGTGAGTTTAGCCAGTGTGATCTTATTTTTTGTATTAACTATTTATTCATTTTGATTTGTATTTTGATTTGTATTTTTATTTTTATTTATTTCGGTTCTTATCTTTTCTGTCTAACTTTTGTGTAAATTGTTCTTAATTATCAAATTTAGGTTTGGTATATTAGGGTTTTGGTTATATGTAGGAATTCTAAGACCGGCCATGTTTTTTTTTTTTTTTTTTTTTTTTATTGTTCTCTGTCATTCCCCTGCTAACTGGACACATGGCTTGGAGGTGATTCCCCCCCCCCCCCATCACACTACTGTCTGTTACTGCTTACTTCAAGGTAACTTAATCTCCAGAACTTGTATAGAAAAAACAAAATGAAGAAAATTTTTTGAAATTTTCTTAACTTTTTTCTGTCAGCCAGCCTGAAACTTGTTGAGTTTAGCCAGTGTGATCTTATTTTTTGTATTAACTATTTATTCATTTTGATTTGTATTTTGATTTGTATTTTTTTATTTTATTTTATTTAGTTCTTATCTTTTCTGTCCAACTTTTGTGTAAATTGTTCTTAATTATCAAATTTAGGTTTGGTATATTAGGGTTTTGGTTATATGTAGGAATTCTAAGACCGGCCATGTTTTTTTTTTTTTTTTTTTTTTTTATTGTTCTCTGTCATTCCCCTGCTAACTGGACACATGGCTTGGAGGTGATTCCCCCCATCACACTACTGTCTGTTACTGCTTACTTAAGGTAACTTAATCTCCAGAACTGTATAGAAAAAACAAAATGAAGAAAATTTTTGAAATTTTCTTAACTTTTTTCTGTCAGCCAGCCTGAAACTTGGTGAGTTTAGCCAGTGTGATCTTATTTTTTGTATTAACTATTTATTCATTTTGATTTGTATTTTGATTTGTATTTTATTTTATTTTATTTCGGTTCTTATCTTTTCTGTCTAACTTTTGTGTAAATTGTTCTTAATTATCAAATTTAGGTTTGGTATATTAGGGTTTTGGTTATATGTAGGAATTCTAAGACCGGCCATGTTTTTTTTTTTTTTTTTTTTTTTTTATTGTTCTCTGTCATTCCCCTGCTAACTGGACACATGGCTTGGAGGTGATTCCCCCCCCCCATCACACTACTGTCTGTTACTGCTTACTTAAGGTAACTTAATCTCTCAAGAACTGTATAGAAAAACAAAATGAAAAATTTTGAAATTTTTATAACTTTTTTCTGTCAGCCAGCTGTGAAACTTAGTGATTTAATGATTGTGGGATCTATTTTTGCTGTAACTATTTATTCATTTGATTTGTATTTTCTGATTTAGTATTTTTATTTTTATTTTATTTCAGTTCTTTATCTTTTCTGTCCAGCTTTTGTGTAAATTGTTCTTAATTATCAAATTTAGGTTTGGTATATTAGGGTTTTGGTTATATGTAGGAATTCTAAGACCGGCCATGTTTTTTTTTTTTTTTTTTTTTTTTTATTGTTCTCTGTCATTCCCCTGCTTCAACTGGACATGGCTTGGAGGTGATTCCCCCCCCCCATCACACTACTGTCTGTTACTGCTTACTTAAGGTAACTTAATCTCCAGAACTGTATAGAAAAAACAAAATGAAGAAAATTTTGAAATTTTCTAAACTTTTTTCTGTCAGCCAGCCTGAAGCGGTGAGTTTAGCCAGTGTGATCTTATTTTTTGTATTAACTATTTATTCATTTTGATTTGTATTTTGATTTGTATTTTATTTTATTTTATTTCGGTTCTTATCTTTTCTGTCTAACTTTTGTGTAAATTGTTCTTAATTATCAAATTTGGAGTTTGGTATATTAGGGTTTTGGTTATATGTAGGAATTCTAAGACCGGCCATGTTTTTTTTTTTTTTTTTTTTATTGTTTCTCTGTCATTCCCCTGCTAACTGGACACATGGCTTGGGAGGTGATTCCCCCCATCACACTACTGTCTGTTACTGCTTACTTAAGGTAACTTAATCTCTCCAGAACTGTATAGAAAAAACAAAATGAAGAAAATTTTTGAAATTTTCTTAACTTTTTTCTGTCAGCCAGCCTGAAACTTGGTGAGTTTAGCCAGTGTGATCTTATTTTTTGTATTAACTATTTATTCATTTTGATTTGTATTTTGATTTGTATTTTTTATTTTATTTTATTTCGGTTCTTATCTTTTCTGTCCAACTTTGTGTAAATTGTTCTTAATTATCAAATTTATTTTGGTATATTAGGGTTTTGGTTATATGTAGGAATTCTAAGACCGGCCATGTTTTTTTTTTTTTTTTTTTTTATTGTTCTCTGTCATTCCCCTGCTAACTGGACACATGGCTTGGAGGTGATTCCCCCATTTTCTGTCTGTTTTGCTTACTTAAGGTAACTTAATCTCTCCAGAACTGTATAGAAAAAACAAAATGAAAGAAAATTTTGAAATTTTCTTAACTTTTTTCTGTCAGCCAGCCTGAAACTTGGTGAGTTTAGCCAGTGTGATCTTATTTTTTGTATTAACTATTTATTCATTTTGATTTGTATTTTGATTTGTATTTTTTTATTTTATTTTATTTCGGTTCTTATCTTTTCTGTCCAACTTTTGTGTAAATTGTTCTTAATTATCAAATTTAGGTTTGGTATATTAGGGTTTGGTTATATGTAGGAATTCTAAGACCGGCCATGTTTTTTTTTTTTTTTTTTTTTTATTGTTCTCTGTCATTCCCCTGCTAACTGGACACATGGCTTGGAGGTGATTCCCCCCCCCCCCCCATCACACTACTGTCTGTTACTGCTTACTTAAGGTAACTTAATCTCTCCAGAACTGTATAGAAAAAACAAAATGAAGAAAATTTTTTGAAATTTTCTTAACTTTTTTCTGTCAGCCAGCCTGAAACTTGGTGAGTTTAGCCAGTGTGATCTTATTTTTTGTATTAACTATTTATTCATTTTGATTTGTATTTTGATTTGTATTTTTTTATTTTATTTTATTTCGGTTCTTATCTTTTCTGTCTAACTTTTGTGTAAATTGTTCTTAATTATCAAATTTAGGTTTGGTATATTAGGGTTTTGGTTATATGTAGGAATTCTAAGACCGGCCATGTTTTTTGTTTTTTTTTTTTTTATTGTTCTCTGTCATTCCCCTGCTAACTGGACACATGGCTTGGAGGTGATTCCCCCCATCACACTACTGTCTGTTACTGCTTACTTAAGGTAACTTAATCTCTCCAGAACTGTATAGAAAAAACAAAATGAAGAAAATTTTTGAAATTTTCTTAACTTTTTTCTGTCAGCCAGCCTGAAACTTGGTGAGATTTAGCCAGTGTGATCTTATTTTTTGTATTAACTATTTATTCATTTTGAGGTTGTATTTTGATTTGTATTTTTTATTTTATTTTTATTTCGGTTCTTATCTTTTCTGTCCAACTTTTTGTGTAAATTGTTCTTAATTATCAAATTTAGGTAGGTTTTTGGTATATTAGGGTTTTGGTTATATGTAGGAATTCTAAGACCGGCCATGTTTTTTTTTTTTTTTTTTTTTTTATTGTTCTCTGTCATTCCCCTGCTAACTGGACACATGGCTTGGAGGTGATTCCCCCCATCACACTACTGTCTGTTACTGCTTACTTAAGGTAACTTAATCTCTCCAGAACTGTATAGAAAAAACAAAATGAAAATTTTTGAAATTTTCTAAACTTTTTTCTGTCAGCCAGCCTGAAACTTGGTGAGTTTAGCCAGTGTGATCTTATTTTTTGTATTAACTATTTATTCATTTTGATTTGTATTTTGATTTGTATTTTTATTTATTTTATTTCGGTTCTTATCTTTTCTGTCTAGCTTTGTGTAAATTGTTCTTAATTATCAAATTTGAGTTTGGTATATTAGGGTTTTGGTTATATGTAGGAATTCTAAGACCGGCCATGTTTTTTTTTTTTTTTTTTTATTGTTCTCTGTCATTCCCTATTTAATGAACCCTATGACAGGTGATTCCCCCCCCCCCATCACACTACTGTCTGTTACTGCTTACTTAAGGTAACTTAGTCCTCCAGAACTGTATAGAAAAACAAAATGAAGAAAATTTTGGAAATTTTCTTAACTTTCTGTCAGCCAGCCTGAAACTTGGTGAGTTTAGCCAGTGTGATCTTATTTTTTGTATTAACTATTTATTCATTTTGATTTGTATTTTGATTTGTATTTTTTATTTTATTTTATTTCGGTTCTTATCTTTTCTGTCTAACTTTTGTGTAAATTGTTCTTAATTATCAAATTTAGGTTTGGTATATTAGGGTTTTTGGTTATATGTAGGAATTCTAAGACCGGCCATGTTTTTTTTTTTTTTTTTTTTTTTATTGTTCTCTGTCATTCCCCTGCTAACTGGACACATGGCTTGGAGGTGATTCCCCCCCCCCCCCATCACACTACTGTCTGTTACTGCTTACTTAAGGTAACTTAATCTCTCCAAGAACTGTATAGAAAAAACAAAATGAAGAAAATTTTTGAAATTTTCTTAACTTTTTTCTGTCAGCCAGCCTGAAACTTGGTGAGTTTAGCCAGTGTGATCTTATTTTTAGTATTAACTATTTATTCATTTTGATTTGTATTTTGATTTGTATTTTTTATTTTATTTTATTTCGGTTCTTATCTTTTCTGTCCAACTTTTGTGTAAATTGTTCTTAATTATCAAATTTGGGTTTGACTTTTACTAAGTTAAAACTTAGTTAACTTCAGTCACACATTTATTCTTTTTTTTTTTTTTTTAATTGGAGTAGATAGTACCTTCTATCGCCCGGTCTTACACTCCATCCCCTTCTTATGGACAGGAGTAGAGGTGATCGCCTTGTTTCTTGTTTAGGAAGGGGTTCCCGGTTCATCTCTCTCTTTTTCGGTCTTTATTCTCTTTTCCAATCTTTTCACTCTTTTCCTTTATTATTTTATTTATTTTTTTTTTTTTTTCAATTGGAGTAGATAGACTAAACTATCGCCCGGTTCACACTCCACCCACATCTATTGAACAGGTGAAGAGGCTCATCCCTTGTTTCCTGTTTAGGATGCGGTTCCCGGTTTTCTCTTTTCCAATCTTTTCACTCTTTTCTTTTATTATTTTATTTTATTTATTTATTTTTTTTTTCAATTGGAGTAGATAGACTAAACTATCGCCCGGTTCACACTCCACCCACATCTATTGAACAGGTGAAGAGGCTCATCCCTTGTTTCCTGTTTAGGATGCGGTTTCCGGCTTTCTCTTTTCCGTTCTTTTTACCCTTACGTAGCCCCTTGCGCATCAGTGGCATTACCGCCTTGCTCGGGGTGATATGATTAAAAAAAAAAAAAAAAAAAAAAGTATAGCCCGGCGTTGCTCGGGTGTAACGAAAGCTTTAAAACTAATCCATGGTCCTGAAGCTCAGACTCTTTGGACATTGGCACGAAATACTAAAAAGCAATAGTTGTTTCCAGTTAAAGCGAAACCGTAGACTGAAAGAAAAATGAATGGATGTAAGTCAAATTTTGATTTCCTGGTATCGATATCAAATAAGTTTTTTCGTTGTAAACTGAATTTTGAAGGCTAAATAAGTCCTCTGAGTCAATGGTATCATGGCTGAGACTAAGAACTACAATTATACCTACTTAGACCCAAACCCGAAGCAAAAACTAAAATAAAAGTGCTGAAAAAATACAGACATACAGGCAGATAAACAGACACACACACAAACATCTTGCCTTTTATATATATATTATCGATTTTCTGCACTATTGTAAGAACTGCAACCTTGAACCTTCTGAATATCGTTTCTTATGTCTTTGTTTATGAGTGTATCAAATTTGATTAAAATCAGACCACTCCTTCTATAACCCGATTTTTTCGATTAGCGATTTTCGATATTTATCGGGGGTACCTCGACACAAAACCTAGCTAAGAACACTCGCAGACGCTTTTAGTAGAAATGCATAAATTTTCAAGAAAATCAGTTCAGTCGTTTCGGAGTCTATAGGTAACGAACACACACACACACACACACACACACTCACACACACACAGAGACAAAGTTCCATTTATAAATAAGTTTAAATCTATCTATCTATCTATCTATATCTATATATATATATATATATAATGAGAGGTTTGTACATGTCGTTAAGATTTAACTATAATTTTTTACGTTCCTCGGCCTGTATCAGACCGTGTTCGAATTGCCTCCCTGCTTTTCCGGTTTTCATCGAAATAATGTCGTTCTCCCCATGCACTGTAAAATGCCATTATCGAGATAAAAAAGAAAGGTCATCGAGTTCCCTATTCCAGATAGAATTCGGCCAAACGGAATATAATGCTTATGACTTTTTGCCTCGAAGTCTTCGCATCGGCCTGACTTACAAGTTTCCTGATCGCGTGTGGGTGGACGTAGCGGGGAATTATCTGATGCAATAATGTCAGTTTCTTAGCACTCGAAATTATTACGTGTGAAACGAAGAGGAAAGGTTACCCGGTTTTTATGGGACATTTGCAAAAATGGTTCAGGCATACTTGTCATTACCTGAGTTTTAATATCTAGTAAGATAATTTATAACGGTTGATATATATATACATATATGAACAGGCGAATATAGATTGCTAGATAAAGCGATAAAATAAATGCTCTCTCTCTCTCGCTCTCTCTCTCTTTCTCTCTCTCTCTCTCTCTCTGTATATATATATATATATATATATTAAATTCAGATAAAACTTTGTGGAAAAATAGCCATTTTCAACATGTCACATTGAAGCATGCATTCTTCGACCCCTTCTAAACAGAGAATGAAGAAAATTCTACACCCAGAGGTTAGTTTATATATATATATATATATATTAACCTCTGGGCGTATAGACTAAACTATCGCCCGGTTCACAATCTACCCTCGTCTATTGAACAGGTGAAGAGGCTCATCCCATTTTGTCAGTTTAGGATGTGGTTTCCGGCTTTCTCTTTCCCAATCTTTTCACTCTTACGTAGCCCCCTGCGCATCAGTGGCGTTACCGCCTTGCTCGGAGTGATATGATTAAAATATATATATATATTGTTAGTTTATATATATATATATATATATATATATATATAGTTTATATATGTTAGTGTGCATATATATATAATTTATATATATATATAATTCATTTCCTCTCTTTGATTATCAAGCAATCTATCTTACTCTGTTCATATCTATCTCAGTGTACCCAAATCTATCTATCTATCTATCTATCTATAAGTCTCTTCAAATCTATCTCCCGCCCGCTCTCTCTTTTTCTTTCTCTCTCTATCTCTCTCTTTCTCTCTCTCTCTCTCTCTATATATATATATATAGATAGATAGATATATTTCTGTCATTGTATGTCCTTTTCTTTTTCTCTATCTATCTATCTATCTATCTATCTATCTAAGTCTTTTCTTATCTAGTTCAGTCTATTTATGTCTAATTTTTCGTTTCATCTTTCTGTCTCTCTCTGTCTCTTTTTTATACACTCACACACGTATCAGTGTGTTCGTCTCTCTCTCTCTCTCTCTCTCTCTCTCTCTATCTATCTATCTATCTGTGTTCCTGGGCATGACGTTAAACTGCATCCGGCAGCAAAGTTTCTGATTGGGAGGTTGTGAGGAGCATGGAACCACCTTTTAATTACTGTTGTCCCCAGATCCACCCTGGTAGGGTCCCAGCAATACGCAAATAGTTAACACCCAAACTGAGGTCAAAACACTATGAAAGTATAAAAATAGACTTTTATAGAAAAATATACATTTTTGAAGGAAAAATATTATCAACAATCTATTTTCGGGAAAAAAATATTACTTTCCTAACATATTTTTTAAGGAAAAAATTATTCTTAGCAACACATTTTTAATACAAAGCTAGAATATATTTTCAGTTTTGTAATATAAAAAAGAATACAAAACAAAAATGAATCATTAATATCTGACAAAATTAGCCATCTCACTATAACCGAACCTTTAAAAAACTAACTTAAAACTTCACTTTTTTGGCTGAGGTTAAACAAAACTCAAATCAAAATCAAACTCTATCTATCTATCTATCTATCTATCTATCTATCTATCTATCTCAGCCTGTTTCCATCTATCTATCTATCTGTCTCCAGCCTGTTCATCTATCTATCTATCTGTCTCAGCCTGTTCATCTATCTATCTATCTGTCTCAATATATTCATCTATCTATCTATCTGTCTCTGTTCATCTATCTATCTATCTGTCTCAGCCTGTTCATCTATCTATCTATCTGTCTCAGCCTGTTCATCTATCTATCTATCTGTCTCAGCCTGTTCATCTATCTATCTATCTGTCTCAGCCTGTTCATCTATCTATCTATCTGTCTCAGCCTGTTCATCTATCTATCTATCTGTCTCAGCCTGTTCATCTATCTATCTATCTGTCTCCAGCCTGTTCATCTATCTATCTATCTGTCTCAGCCTGTTCATCTATCTATCTATCTGTCTCAGCCTGTTCATCTATCTATCTATCTGTCTCAGCCTGTTCATCTATCTATCTATCTGTCTCAACCTGTTCATCTATCTATCTATCTGTCTCAGCCTGTTCATCTATCTATCTATCTGTCTCAGCCTGTTCATCTATCTATCTATCTGTCTCAGCCTGTTCATCTATCTATCTATCTGTCTCAGCCTGTTCATCTCTCTCTCTCTCTGTCTCTGTTCATCTATCTATCTATCTGTCTCAGCCTGTTCATCTATCTATCTATCTGTCTCAGCCTGTTCATCTATCTATCTATCTGTCTCAGCCTGTTCATCTATCTATCTATCTGTCTCAGCCTGTTCATCTATCTATCTATCTGTCTCAACCTGTTCTATCTATCTGTCTGTCTGTTCATCTATCTATCTATCTGTCTCAGCCTCATTCATCTATCTATCTATCTGTCTCAGCCTGTTCATCTATCTATCTATCTGTCTCAGCCTGTTCATCTATCTATCTATCTGTCTCAGCCTGTTCATCTATCTATCTATCTGTCTCAGCCTGTTCATCTATCTATCTATCTGTCTCAGCCTGTTCATCTATCTATCTATCTGTCTCAGCCTGTTCATCTATCTATCTATCTGTCTCAGCCTGTTCATCTATCTATCTATCATCGCCTGTTCATCTATCTATCTATCTGTCTCAACCTGTTCATCTATCTATCTATCTGTCTCAGCCTGTTCATCTATCTATCTATCTGTCTCAGCCTGTTCATCTATCTATCTATCTGTCTCAGCCTGTTCATCTATCTATCTATCTGTCTCTGTCTGTTCATCTATCTATCTATCTGTCTCAGCCTGTTCATCTATCTATCTATCTGTCTCAGCCTGTTCCTCTATCTATCTATCTGTCTCAGCCTGTTCATCTATCTATCTATCTGTCTCAGCCTGTTCATCTATCTATCTATCTGTCTCAGCCTGTTCATCTATCTATCTATCTGTCTCAGCCTGTTCATCTATCTATCTATCTGTCTCCAGCCTGTTCATCTATCTATCTATCTGTCTCAGCCTGTTCATCTATCTATCTATCTGTCTCAGCCTGTTCATCTATCTATCTATCTGTCTCAGCCTGTTCATCTATCTATCTATCTGTCTCAGCCTGTTCATCTATCTATCTATCTGTCTCAGCCTGTTCATCTATCTATCTATCTGTCTCAGCTGTTCATCTATCTATCTATCTGTCTCAGCCTGTTCATCTATCTATCTATCTGTCTCAGCCTGTTCATCTATCTATCTATCTGTCTCAGCCTGTTCATCTATCTATCTATCTGTCTCAGCCTGTTCATCTATCTATCTATCTGTCTCAGCCTGTTCATCTATCTATCTATCTGTCTCAGCCTGTTTCTATCTATCTATCTGTCTCAGCCTGTTCATCTATCTATCTATCTGTCTCAGCCTGTTCATCTATCTATCTATCTGTCTCAGCCTGTTCATCTATCTATCTATCTGTCTCAGCCTGTTCATCTATCTATCTATCTGTCTCAACCTGTTCATCTATCTATCTATCTGTCTCTCCAGCCTGTTCATCTATCTATCTATCTGTCTCAGCCTGTTCATCTATCTATCTATCTGTCTCAGCCTGTTCATCTATCTATCTATCTGTCTCAGCCTGTTCATCTATCTATCTATCTGTCTGTCTCAGCCTGTTCATCTATCTATCTATCTGTCTCTGTCTGTTCATCTATCTATCTATCTGTCTCCAGCCTGTTCATCTATCTATCTTCTGTCTCAGCCTGTTCATCTATCTATCTATCTGTCTCAGCCTGTTCATCTATCTATCTATCTGTCTCAGCCTGTTCATCTATCTATCTATCTGTCTCAGCCTGTTCATCTATCTATCTATCTGTCTCAGCCTGTTCATCTATCTATCTATCTGTCTCAGCCTGTTCATCTATCTATCTATCCACTCAGCCTGTTCATCTATCTATCTATCTGCCTCTCAGCCTGTTCATCTATCTATCTATCTGTCTCAGCCTGTTCATCTATCTATCTATCTGTCTCAGCTGTTTCATCTATCTATCTATCTGTCTCAGCCTGTTCATCTATCTATCTATCTGTCTCAGCCTGTTCCATCTATCTATCTATCTGTGTCAGCCTGTTCATCTATCTATCTATCTGTCTCAGCCTGTTCATCTATCTATCTATCTGTCTCAGCCTGTTCATCTATCTATCTATCTGTCTCAGCTGTTCATCTATCTATCTATCTGTCTCAGCCTGTTTATCTATCTATCTATCTGTCTCAGCCTGTTCATCTATCTATCTATCTGTCTCAACCTGTTCATCTATCTATCTGTCTCAGCCTGTTCATCTATCTATCTGTCTCAGCCTGTTCATCTATCTGTCTCAGCCTGTTCATCTATCTGTCTCAGCCTGTTCATCTATCTGTGCCAGCCTGTTCATCTATCTGTCTCAGCCTGTTCATCTATCTGTCTCAGCCTGTTCATCTATCTGTCTCAGCCTGTTCATCTATCTGTCTCAGCCTGTTCATCTATCTGTCTCCATTCATTCATCTATCTGTCTCAGCCTGTTCATCTATCTGTCTCAGCCTGTTCATCTATCTGTCTCAGCCTGTTCATCTATCTATCCCAGCTGTTCATCTATCTGTCTCAGCCTGTTCATCTATCTGTCTCCAGCCTGTTCATCTATCTGTCTCAGCCTGTTCATCTATCTGTCTCAGCCTGTTCATCTATCTGTCTCAGCCTGTTCATCTATCTGTCTCAGCCTGTTCATCTATCTGTCTCAGCCTGTCCATCTATCTGTCTCAGCCTGTTCATCTATCTGTCTCAGCCTGTTCATCTATCTGTCTCAGCCTGTTCATCTATCTGTCTCAGCCTGTCCATCTATCTGTCTCAGCCTGTTCATCTATCTGTCTCAACCTGTTCATCTATCTGTCTCCATCTATCTGTCTCAGCCTGTTCATCTATCTGTCTCAGCCTGTTCATCTATCTGTCTCAGCCTGTTCATCTATCTGTCTCAGCCTGTTCATCTATCTGTCTCAGCCTGTTCATCTATCTGTCTCAGCCTGTTCATCTATCTGTCTCAGCCTGTTCATCTATCTGTCTCAGCCTATCTATCTATCTGTCTCAGCCTGTCTATCTATCTATCTGTCTGTCTTATCTATCTGTCTCATTTATCTATCTGTCTCAGCCTGCCTATCTATCTGTCTCAGCCTACCTATCTATCTGTCTCAGCCTGTTCATCTATCTGTCTCAGCCATCTATCTGTCTCAGCCTGTCTATCTATCTGTCTCAGCCTGTCTATCTATCTGTCTCAGCCTGTTCATCTATCTGTCTCAGCCTGTTCATCTATCTGTCTCAGCCTGTTCATCTATCTGTCTCAGCCTGTTCATCTATCTGTCTCAGCCTGTTCATCTATCTGTCTCAGCCTGTCTATCTATCTGTCTCAGCCTGTTCATCTATCTGTCTCAGCCTGTTCATCTATCTGTCTCAGCCTGTTCATCTATCTGTCTCAGCCTGTTCATCTATCTGTCTCAGCCTGTTCATCTATCTGTCTCAGCCTGTTCATCTATCTGTCTCAGCCTGTTCATCTATCTGTCTCAGCCTGTTCATCTATCTGTCTCAGCCTGTCTATCTATCTGTCTCAGCCTGTTCATCTATCTGTCTCAGCCTGTTCATCTATCTGTCTCAGCCTGTTCATCTATCTGTCTCAGCCTGTCTATCTATCTGTCTCAGCCTGTTCATCTATCTGTCTCAGCCTGTTCATCTATCTGTCTCAGCCTGTTCATCTATCTGTCTCAGCCTGTTCATTCATCTATCTGTCTCAGCCTGTTCATCTATCTGTCTCAGCCTGTTCATCTATCTGTCTCAGCCTGTTCATCTATCTGTCTCACTGTTCATCTATCTGTCTCAGCCTGTTCATCTATCTGTCTCAGCCTGTTCATCTATCTGTCTCAGCCTGTTCATCTATCTGTCTCAGCCTGTTCATCTATCTGTCTCAGCCTGTTCATCTATCTGTCTCAGCCTGTTCATCTATCTGTCTCAGCCTGTTCATCTATCTGTCTCAGCCTGTTCATCTATCTGTCTCAGCCTGTTCATCTATCTGTCTCAGCCTGTTCATCTATCTGTCTCAGCCTGTTCATCTATCTGTCTCAGCCTGTTCATCTATCTGTCTCAGCCTGTTCATCTATCTGTCTCAGCCTGTTCATCCATCTGTCTCAGCCTGTTCATCTATCTGTCTCAGCCTGTTCATCTATCTGTCTCAGCCTGTTCATCTATCTGTCTCAGCCTGTTCATCTATCTGTCTCAGCCTGTTCATCTATCTGTCTCAGCCTGTTCATCTATCTGTCTCAGCCTGTTCATCTATCTGTCTCAGCCTGTTCATCTATCTGTCTCAGCCTGTTCATCCATCTGTCTCAGCCTGTCTATCTATCTGTCTCAGCCTGTTCATCTATCTGTCTCAGCCTGTTCATCTATCTGTCTCAGCCTGTTCATCTATCTGTCTCAGCCTGTTCATCTATCTGTCTCAGCCTGTTCATCTATCTGTCTCAGCCTGTTCATCTATCTGTCTCAGCCTGTTCATCTATCTGTCTCAGCCTGTTCATCTATCTGTCTCAGCCTGTCTATCTATCTGTCTCAGCCTGTTCATCTATCTGTCTCAGCCTGTCTATCTATCTGTCTCAGCCTGTTCATCTATCTGTCTCAGCCTGTTCATCTATCTGTCTCAGCCTGTTCATCTATCTGTCTCAGCCTGTCTATCTATCTGTCTCAGCCTGTTCATCTATCTGTCTCAGCCTGTTCATCTATCTGTCTCAGCCTGTTCATCTATCTGTCTCAGCCTGTTCATCTATCTGTCTCAGCCTGTTCATCTATCTGTCTCAGCCTGTTCATCTATCTGTCTCAGCCTGTTCATCTATCTGTCTCAGCCTGTTCATCTATCTGTCTCAGCCTGTCTATCTATCTGTCTCAGCCTGTTCATCTATCTGTCTCAGCCTGTTCATCTATCTGTCTCAGCCTGTTCATCTATCTGTCTCAGCCTGTTCATCTATCTGTCTCAGCCTGTCTATCTATCTGTCTCAGCCTGTTCATCTATCTGTCTCAGCCTGTTCATCTATCTGTCTCAGCCTGTTTCTCCATCTATCTGTCTCAGCCTGTCTATCTATCTGTCTCAGCCTGTTCATCTATCTGTCTCAGCCTGTTCATCTATCTGTCTCAGCCTGTTCATCTATCTGTCTCAGCCTGTCTATCTATCTATCCTGTTCGTTCATCTATCTGTCTCAGCTCATTCATCTGTCTCAGCCTGTTCATCTATCTGTCTCAGCCTGTTCATCTATCTGTCTCAGCCTGTTCATCTATCTGTCTCAGCCTGTTCATCTATCTGTCTCAGCCTGTTCATCTATCTGTCTCAGCCTGTCTATCTATCTGTCTCAGCCTGTTCATCTATCTGTCTCAGCCTGTCCATCTATCTGTCTCAGCTGTCTATCTATCTGTCTCAGCCTGTTCATCTATCTGTCTCAGCCTGTTCATCTATCTGTCTCAGCCTGTTCATCTATCTGTCTCAGCCTGTTCATCTATCTGTCTCAGCCTGTTCATCTATCTGTCTCAGCCTGTTCATCTATCTGTCTCAGCCTGTTCATCTATCTGTCTCAGCCTGTTCATCTATCTGTCTCAGCCTGTTCATCTATCTGTCTCAGCCTGTTCATCTATCTGTCTCAGCCTTTGTCACATCTATCTGTCTCAGCCTGTTCATCTATCTGTCTCAGCCTGTCTATCTATCTGTCTCAGCCTGTTCATCTATCTGTCTCAGCCTGTTCATCTATCTGTCTCAGCCTGTTCATCTATCTGTCTCAGCCTGTTCATCTATCTGTCTCAGCCTGTTCATCTATCTGTCTCAGCCTGTCTATCTATCTGTCTCAGCCTGTTCATCTATCTGTCTCAGCCTGTTCATCTATCTGTCTCAGCCTGTTCATCTATCTGTCTCAGCCTGTTCATCTATCTGTCTCAGCTCGTTCATCTATCTGTCTCAGCCTGTCTATCTATCTGTCTCAGCCTGTTCATCTATCTGTCTCAGCCTGTCTATCTATCTGTCTCAGCCTGTTCATCTATCTGTCTCAGCCTGTTCATCTATCTGGTTCCTTCAGCCTGTTCATCTATCTGTCTCAGCCTGTTCATCTATCTGTCTCAGCCTGTTCATCTATCTGTCTCAGCCTGTTCATCTATCTGTCTCAGCCTGTTCATCTATCTGTCTCAGCCTGTTCATCTATCTGTCTCAGCCTGTTCATCTATCTGTCTCAGCCTGTCTATCTATCTGTCTCAGCCTGTTCATCTATCTGTCTCAGCCTGTCATCTATCTGTCTCAGCCTGTTCATCTATCTGTCTCAGTCTGTCTATCTGTCTCAGCCTGTTCATCTATCTGTCTCAGCCTGTTCATCTATCTGTCTCAGCCTGTTCATCTATCTGTCTCAGCCTGTCTATCTATCTGTCTCAGCCTGTTCATCTATCTGTCTCAGCCTGTTCATCTATCTGTCTCAGCTCACTATCTATCTATCTCAGCCTGTTCATCTATCTGTCTCAGCCTGTTCATCTATCTGTCTCAGCTCGTTCATCTATCTGTCTCAGCCTGTTCATCTATCTGTCTCAGCCTGTTCATCTATCTGTCTCAGCCTGTTCATCTATCTATCTTCAGCCTGTTCATCTATCTATCTATCTGTCTCAGCCTGTTCATCTATCTATCTATCTGTCTCAGCCTGTTCATCTACTATCTATCTGTCTCAGCCTGTTCATCTATCTATCTATCTGTCTCAGCCTGTTCATCTATCTATCTATCTGTCTCAGCCTGTTCATCTATCTATCTATCTGTCTCAGCCTGTTCATCTATCTATCTATCTGTCTCAGCCTGTTCATCTATCTATCTATCTGTCTCAGCCTGTTCATCTATCTATCTATCTGTCTCAGCCTGTTTATCTATCTATCTATCTGTCTCAGCCTGTTCATCTATCTATCTATCTGTCTCAGCCTGTTCATCTATCTATCTATCTGTCTCAGCCTGTTCATCTATCTATCTATCTGTCTCAGCCTGTTCATCTATCTATCTATCTGTCTCAGCCTGTCTATCTATCTATCTGTCTCAGCCTGTTCATCTATCTATCTATCTCAGCCTGTTCATCTATCTATCTGTCTCAGCCTGTCTATCTATCTATCTGTCTCAGCCTGTTCATCTATCTATCTGTCTCAGCCTGTTCATCTATCTATCTGTCTCAGCCTGTTCATCTATCTATCTGTCTCAGCCTGTTCATCTATCTATCTGTCTCTGTCTGTTCATCTATCTATCTATCTAGCCTGCTCATCTATCTATCTGTCTCAGCCTGCCTATCTATCTATCTATCTCAGCCTGTTCATCTATCTATCTGTCTCAGCCTGTTCATCTATCTATCTATCTGTCTCAGCCTGTTCATCTATCTATCTATCTGTCTCATTCTGTCTATCTATCTATCTGTCTCAGCCTGTTCATCTATCTATCTGTCTCAGCCTGTTCATCTATCTATCTGTCTGTCTATCTATCTATCTGTCCAGCCTATCTATCTATCTATCTGTCTCAGCCTGTTCATCTATCTATCTGTCTCAGCTCGTTCATCTATCTATCTGTCTCAGCCTGTTCATCTATCTATCTGTCTCAGCCTGTTCATCTATCTATCTGTCTCAGCCTGTTCATCTATCTATCTGTCTCAGCCTGTTCATCTATCTATCTATCTGTCTCAGCCTGTTCATCTATCTATCTATCTGTCTCAGCCTGTTCATCTATCTATCTATCTGTCTCAGCCTGTCTATCTATCTATCTATCTGTCTCAGCCTGCCTATCTATCTATCTATCTGTCTCAGCCTGTTCATCTATCTATCTATCTGTCTCAGCCTGTCCATCTATCTATCTATCTGTCTCAGCCTGTTCATCTATCTATCTATCTGTCTCAGCCTGTTCATCTATCTATCTATCTGTCTCAGCCTGTTCATCTATCTATCTATCTGTCTCAGCCTGTTCATCTATCTATCTATCTGTCTCAGCCTGTTCATCTATCTATCTATCTGTCTCAGCCTGTTCATCTATCTATCTATCTGTCTCAGCCTGTTCATCTATCTATCTATCTGTCTCAGCCTGTTCATCTATCTATCTATCTGTCTCCAGCCTGTTCATCTATCTATCTGTCTGTCTCAGCCTGTTCATCTATCTATCTATCTGTCTCAGCCTGTTCATCTATCTATCTATCTGTCTCAGCCTGTTCATCTATCTATCTATCTGTCTCAGCCTGTCTTCATCTATCTATCTATCTGTCTGTTCATCTATCTATCTATCTGTCTCAGCCTGTTCATCTATCTATCTATCTGTCTGTTTCTGTCTATCTATCTATCTATCTGTCTCAGCCTGTTCATCTATCTATCTATCTGTCTCAGCCTGTTCATCTATCTATCTATCTGTCTCAGCCTGTTCATCTATCTATCTATCTGTCTCAGCCTGTTCATCTATCTATCTATCTGTCTCACTGTCTATCTATCTATCTATCTGTCTCAGCCTGTTCATCTATCTATCTATCTGTCTCAGCCTGTTCATCTATCTATCTATCTATCTGTCTCAGCCTGTTCATCTATCTATCTATCTATCTGTCTCAGCCTGTTCATCTATCTATCTATCTATCTGTCTCAGCCTGTCTATCTATCTATCTATCTATCTGTCTCAGCCTGTTCATCTATCTATCTATCTATTTATACCCAGCCTGTCTATCTATCTATCTATCTATCTGTCTCAGCCTGTTCATCTATCTATCTATCTATCTGTCTCAGCCTGTTCATCTATCTATCTATCTATCTGTCTCAGCCTGTTCATCTATCTATCTATCTAAAAAAGGCTTGAAATGAGAAAATGATTGTCACCATTCACTAATGAATTCTCTTTACGCGCATATATATTCGTTTGCTACAAAAAATAATGAATGCGCGAAGTGTTGTATTTTGAAAAGCCATTTTAACATAGTATTAACGGTAAATATTAGGTGAATTTCTATATACTTAAGAATTAATGTGATCTCTTTAATAACTTTTAATTTATTTTCAGACCGAAATATTCTTGAAGCATAGAAGCTTTTAATTATGAACATGACAAAACATGATATTTGTTTACTTTTCTTGCATGAGTTCAAACTTGGGTACAGTGCCTCTCAAAGATCTGCCAATATCTACAGTGCACGGAGAGATGGATTCACAAGTGATTTGACGGTACAAAAGTGGTTCCAGAAATTCCCTACTGAGGATGAGAGCCTTGAAAAGGAAGAAAGTAGAAAACGGACATGCAGTCTTGACAACGAAGAATTTCAAGCAGCTTTTGAGCAAAAGATACGACACACTGTCAGAGAAATGTCCTACAAGCTTGGTCCCAGCCCTGCAACCGTCTCACGCCATTTGTAGAGTATTGGCAAGGCGAAAGAAATGCTCGATAAATGGGTTCCTCATGATCTCAATGAAAATTTTAAAAAAACTTGGGCGTTTTGAAGTATGCTCGGTGCTCTTTCTGCGTGATGGTCCTGGGCATGACGGTAAATTTCATCCGGCAGTGAGGCCTCTGATTGAGAGGTTGTGAGAGCATGGAACCACCTCTTAATTGCTTTTGATCTCAGGAACACCCTGTTGTTTTCAGGTACACCCTGACCCAGAGTGGTAGCAACTGTTAGGGTCCCAGCTATTCGGAAATAGCTAACCGCCAAGCTGCAATCAAAATACACTTTTATGGAAATATATACATAAAAATTGACTTTTATAGAAAAATATACATTTTTGAAGAAAAGAATTATTGCCATATCACATTTTTGAAATTAAAAAAAAATATTCTCAGCAAAACATTTTTGAATTCAAAACTAGAAAACATTTTCAATTTTCTAAAATAAAAAATAATAAAAACACAAAAATTCCTCAAAATCTGACTAAATCAACCTTCTCACTATAATCCAGCATTAAACAAATACCTTAAAACCCAACCTTTTTGACATTAAATAACCCACACAGATGTTGATATGCCGTTAAACAAAACTCAAATAAAACTTGAAGACATCTTCAATTTTCTAAAATAAAAAAGAATAAAAACAAAAAAACTTCATCAAAATCTGACTAAATCAACTTTTTCATTATAACCGAACATTTTAAAAAATACCTCAGAACGCCATACTTTTGGCATCGAACAACCCACACAGATGTTGATATGCCGTTAACAAAAATTAAAACTCAAACTCTTTTGGCGTAACACCAATTATCTCTTTCTTGACCGAATAATCATATGTGATGAAAAATGGATTCTTTATGATAGCCATAAACGATCAAATCAATGACTTGATCGTGATAAGTTCCCAAACAAGTCCTGAAGCCAAAGTTGCATCAGCAAAAGATTATGGTGACTGTCTGGTGGTCTAAGATTGGTGATTCTGGAAGCCAATCAGAATATTAATGCAGAGGTTTAATTCAATAAACTGCTGAAACTAATGCACACTTGCAAAAAAACGAGACCTGGGCTGCTCCACGATAATGCTCGGCCACAGTTTAATTGGAGGAGATAAATCTATCGCCCGGTTCACACTCCACCCATGTCTATTGAACAGGTGAAGAGGCTCATCCCTTGTTCCCTGCTTAGGATGTGGTTTACGGCTTTCTCTTTTCCAATATTCTCACTCTTTTCGTTTTTTTTCAATTGGAGTAGATAGACAAAACTATCGCCCGGTTCACACTCCACCCACATCTATTGAACAGGTTAAGAGGCGCACCTAGTATATATATATATATATATATATATACTACCAGTATAGCCCGGCGTTGCTCGGGTGTAATGAAAGCTTTAAAACTAATCCATGGTCCTAGAGCTCAGATTCAGCCTAAAGAATATTTGAAATAATAAAATAATTGCGTCCATTAACCACTCGCACCTAATATATATATATATATACTAGCAGTATAGCCTGTTGTTACTCGGTTTTAATGAAAGCTTTACAACTAATCCATGGTTCTGGAGCTCAAACTCTTTGGACGTTGGCATGAAAGACTAAAAAGCAATAGTTGTTTCCAGTTAAAGCGAAACCGTAGACTGAAAGAAAAATGAATGGATGTAAGTCTAATTTTGATTTCCTGCTATCGATATCAAGTTTTTTTCGTCGTAAACTGAATTTTGAAGGCTAAATAAGTCCTCTGAGTCAATGGTATCATGGCTGAAACTAAAAAACAACAATTATACCTACTTAGAGCTAAACCCGAAGTAAAAGCCACACCCTGATTGAGCACTCTGGAAGAATGGGAGACTTTGAAAAACAGTAGCTACTCTGGCATGTACGCATCGCTCATTCAATCATGAATTGGAGCACCCTGGCTATTGGGCGTGTATATTGATAATATACGCGCTAAAGGGTCTGCCTTCTTCTATTGAACGCCCATAGCCCAGAGATAGAATCGCCGACTGACGCCGATTCGGCCGGGTTTCAATCCTGGGTTAAAAAGCAATCGGCGTCTAACCGTATTGATGAGCTGTGATACAGCGAAACAGATCTGTCTGCGGATGACTATATATATATATATATATATATATATATATATATATATATATATATATATATATTATCGATTTTCTGCACTATTGTTAGAACTGCAACCTTGAAACTTCTGAATATCGTTTCTTATGTCTTTGTCTATGAGTGTGTCAAATTTGATTAAAATCGGACCACTCCTTCTATAACCCGATGTATTCGATTATCGATTTTCGATATTTATCGGGGGTACCTGGACACAAAGCATAACTAAGAACACTCGCAGATGCTTATAGTACAAGGGTGTCAATTTTCAAGAAAATCGGTTTCGGAGTCTATAGGTAACGGACACACACACACACAGATACATAAACACACATACGCACACACACATACACACACACAGACAAAGTTCCATTTATAAATACGTTTAGATAGATGGTCAAACTTTTAGACCCAACCGAGAAGTGGAATCACCTTTTAAACATTCCATTGCAACACAGCCAATAACTTTTTATCAAAGAGAAATAAATAACCTGGTCGATCGATGGCAGAGCTGCATAAAAGATCAAATGTCGTATTTCGACAGATAATTTTTCAAGAATGAAAATATATTTCTGAAATTGGCCATTATTTTAATAGATATTCAAGTGAGGTAACCCATTTCGCTCACTCGATCTTCGATTGAGAGTGTTCCCAATTATCCGGAAATGTGCTCGATGCTCTTTCTGTGAAACACCAATTAACCCTTTCTGGGCTGAATAATCAATATATATATGTATGTCTTGATCGTGATGAGTTTCGTTTTTCTCAAAACCAAAGTTTTTTTGTTTTTTTTTTATCGTATCACCCCGAGCAAGGCGGTAATGCCACAGATGTGCAGGGGGCTATGTAATAGTGAAAAGATTGGAAAAGAGAAAGCCGGAAACCACAGCCTAAACAGGGAACAAGGGATGAGCCTCTTAACCTGTTCAATAGACGTGGGTGGAGTGTGAACCAAAAGAGGAATAAAAAAAAAAAAGGAGGGAACGAGAAAGACACAGAGGAAATAAAAACCAAAATGGAAAACAGGATAGAAAGAATGAAAATGACAAGGGAAGAGCCTATAAAAGATGTCCCAAGGAAAAATGGAACTTAGATTAAGGTGAAGGAAGTAAAGTCTTAGCATATACAAATATCAGTGACACGACGTATAGGCTTATATATATATATATATATATATATATATATATATATATATATACACTGGATTAGGACAAAAAATATTTAATCTTTTATGAGGCATCAAAATAAAGTATCTAATGGTATCTCCTGCCAAGTAGATACCATTAACTTACAAAAATTGATAAATCCAATGTTACTTCGCAAGACACACTTTGGGAACGAATACAAGCTGCTTGGCAGGAGATACCATTAGATATATTGAAGAAGCTTGTGATATCAATCCCTGACTGAATGAAAGCTGTGATCAAAGCAAAAGGCTATTATACTAAATATTAAATTTATTTTGTAACAAGTATTTTTTTTGTTAAACTATTTGTTGAGTAAATTAAATAAAATTACTTTAATTAAGTTGTTTATTTTCTGTCAATATGATTCATAAAAGATAACATAGTTCTTGTCCTAATATTTTTGCACAGTACTGTATATATATATATATATATATATATATATATATATATATATATATATATATATAATCTAAATCTAAACTTGTTAAAAATGGAACTTTGTCTGTCTGTCTGTCTCTCTCTCTCTCTCTCTCTCTCTCTGTGTGTGTGTGTGTGTGTTTGTCCGTTACCTAGAGACTCCGAAACGGCTGAACCGATTTTCTTGAAAATTTCCACCGGTGTACTATAAGCGTCTGCGAGTGTTCTTAGCTAGGTTTTGTGTTGAGGTATTCCAGATAAATATCGAAAATCGATAATCGAAAACATCGGGTTATAGAAGGAGTGGTCCGATTATAGTAGTGGAGAAAATCGATAATATATATCTACAAAAGTCAAGATGTTTGTGTGTGTGTCTGTTTATCTGCCTGTATGTCTGTATTTTTCAGCCCTTTTATTTTAGTTTTTGCTCCAGGTTTGGCTCTAAGTAGATATAATTGTAGTTCTTAGTCTCAGCCATGTTACCTTTTACTCAGAGGACTTATTTAGCCTTCAAAATTCAGTTTACGACGAAAAAATCTTATTTGATATCGATACCAGGAAATTAAAATTTGACTTATATCCATTCGCTTTAAATGGAAGCAACTATTGCTTTTTAGTCTTTCGTGCCAACGTCCAAAGTGTCTGAGCTCCAGGACTATGGATTAGTTTTAAAGCTTTCATTACACCCGAGCAACGCCGGGCTATACTGCTAGTTTTAATATATTTTCGCTGATTTGTTTAGCGACATATCAACATCTCTGTGGGGTTATTTAATGGCAAAATCTAAATATTTTTCAACACAATTTTATGGCTCCAACTAAAGATGTCTTCAACGCAGTTGTGTGTCTTTAACTACAGTTAAAACATATTGTTGTTAATTCTACTATATGGTTGGTATATTTTAATATATTTTGGCTGATTTTGATAGGCGGCATATCAACATCTATATGGGTTATTTAATGCCGAAATGTAAATATTTTGAACACAATTTGTCGGCTTCAGCTAAATATATTTTCAACGCAATTGCATAACTGATGGTATCCATGTAATAGTCATTATGAAGTGTCTTCCACAACTGGCTCCTGTTCTCTCTTTGGACGTTGGCACGAAACACTAAGAAGCAATAGTTGTTTCCAGTTAAAGCGAAACCCTAGACTGAAAGAAAAATGAGTGGATGTAAGTCAAATTTTGATTTCCTGGTATCTATATCAAATAAGTTTTTTTCGTCGTAAACTGAATTTTGAAGGCTAAATATGTCCTCTGAGTAAATGGTATCATGGCTGAGACTAAGAACAACAATTATACCTACTTAGAGTCAAACCCGAAGTAAAAACTAAAATAAAAGGGCTGAAAAAAATCCAGACATACAGGCAGATAAACACACACACACACACACACACACACACACACACACACACACACGCACACACAAACATCTTGCCTCATATATATATATATATATATATATATATATATATATTATCGATTTTCTGTACTATGGTAAGACTTGCAACCTTGAAGTTTCTGAATATCGTTTCTCATGTCTTTGTCTATGAGTGTATCAAAATTGATTCCATAACCCGATTTTTTCGGTTAAAGATTTTCGATATTTATTGAGGGTACCTCAACACAAAACCTTGCTAAGAACACTCGCAGTTGCTTATAGTACAACTGTGTAAATTTTCAAGAAAATCGATTCAGCCGTTTCGGAGTTTATACGTAACGGATACACACACACACACACACGCACAGACAAAGTTTCATTTATAAATAAGTTCAGATTTAGATCTACCAACCATGTATTTTATGCTAGAATTACCAACAATACATTTCTCTGTAGTTGTAGGCATTCAACTGCGTTGAAAATATATTAAGTTAAAGCAAAAACATTGTGTTCAAAATATTAACATTTCGGTATACAACCAAGTGAAACAGCATGACATTAAAATGCATATTAACATTTTGTTTAAAATTTGATGCAATATGGAACATTGCTCAATATTATTATAGATAAAAACGGCCAGCTACTCTGTACCACAAGTCGATATCCACTGTGCCACAACGCACATCGGAGGATATCGGCTCGGAACGAGAAGCCGCCGAGCCGAGTTCGAATTCCTGTTGGAACCATTGTATTTACTTACGCGCAAATACCCTTGGGAAAGCTATTAATCCGTCTCTTCCTTCCAGTTATGGGTTAAATAGCAGGACAGATTGGGTTCTATAGCCTTGGTCGGCAACCAGTCTACCGCAGAAAGCAATGGCAACCTACTGCGGGATAATCTTCTACCCAGTCAGTCAGGTCTCTTTCGAGACATGATCGCACAACGCGTGTATCACGTATGGCACTTAACTGACTGGCTGAATATCATAGTTGGAATAATGATTAAGGCTTCTACTGGTCATAAAGTAGGGGATCAGTTTATTACTTCATAACAATAGGAAACCGATCCCCCACTAATTACTACATAATAATATAATACATTTCTTTCCCCTCTAGCTATGAGTCAAATAGCAGGACAGTTTAGGTTCTATAGCCTTGGTCGGCAACCAGTCTACCGCAGAAGGCAATGGCAACCTACTGCGGGATAATCTTCTGCCCAGTCAGTCATGTCTCTTTCGCGACATGATCGCCCAAAGCGTGTAACACGTATGGCACTTAACTGACTGACTCTCGTTTACTGAGCACACACATCTGCTAGGCCGATTAACTACTTTCTGTCGCAGACACGCGCCCAAGTACATTTCTGTTTGTTCCGTAATCACAAGACCTGAGCGAACCTTAATTACAGTTTCTTAAGATAGGGCCCTAGATGACACACCAGGATTTGTTATTGGAGGCCACAACCTGAACAACATAAGGTATGCGGACGATACAGTACTGATCGCGGACACGGAAAGAAAACTACAAGATCTCATACAGAAAGTAGCAGTGGAGAGTGACAAGAAGGGACTACAAATAAACTTTAAGAAAACTGAGTGCATGGTCATCAGCAAAAGGTACAACCCAAAATGCCAAATACAGGTGGGGGATAACAGAATCAAACAAGTCCAAGAATTTAAGTACCTAGGAAGTGTTCTAACAGGAGATGGAAAGTGCGACACGGACATCCGAAGGCGAATTGGCATGGCAAAGGACGCATTCCAGAAGATGAGCAAAATACTAACACACAGGAAAATCTCAATAGAAACGAAGAAAAGAGTTCTAGACTGCTACGTGATGTCAGTTCTTCAATACGGTTGTGAATGCTGGACAATATCATCGAAAATGAGGACAAAACTAGAAGCGGCCGAAATGTGGTTCTACAGAAGGATGCTACGGATATCGTGGACTGAGCATACAAGCAACGACGAGGTGTTAGAAAGAATGGCAACAAAAAGGAAATTGATGCTGAGCATCAGGAAGAGACAACTGAAGTTCCTGGGACATGCAATGAGGAAGGAGAGCCTGGAGAACCTGATACTGACTGGACAGATAGAAGGAAGGAGAGACAGAGGAAGGCAGCGGATAACATATTTGCAGAGTCTGATCAGGTGGATGACGGAACGGGGGTTGCCAGGAGCAACAGGAGCAAACATACTAAGAGCCACAAGGGATAGGGAGACGTGGAGATCCATGATCGCCTACGTCCTGAAGGGACAGGGCACATAGAAGAAGAAGAAGATAGGGCATAATCTGTCATGAATAACGCCAGTTCGCTAACGATGAATTGTATTTTTCTTTAATCGTGTCACCCCAAGACATGGTGGTATCGCTACTGATGCGCATGGGGTTACATAAAAGTAATAGTTTAGGAGGAGAGTGATGAAAAAGTCGAACCAGTTCCAGTGGGTATAAGAGAAAGGGCAAGAGAAGGAAAAAACAGGATATACCAGGTGATGTGGAAAGGACGAGGGAAGGACTGCTGTCAAGTGGATAAGAGATGAGAATTTACATTGCATGTAAATTCCTGGAGTTTGTAGCCGTAAGAAAAGCAAGTATACGAAATGGAGTTCCACATGCAGAAAGTGCGAGAAAAGTAGCTGCAACAGTAGAATTGTCGTCTGCATTTGGTTGATCTAACTGTGAATGAGTGGGACCTGGTTGCCAGTCTGGTTGCACGAGTAAACTCATGTGGCAGGGGCACCAGTGACTTAAGTTCGTCGGAGCAGATGCCATGGAAATATTCTTGTTTGGCAAACAGTCTATCGCAGAAAGAAATGGCAAACTATTGTGGGAAAATCTTCTATCTAGTAAGTCATGGATCAAAACAGACATGATCGTTCATACGTGTATCACGTAGAGCCATTAATTAGCTGATATTTAAATTGGTAAATTTAAGGGATTCAACATATGTAAATATAATTGTGAACATTGAAGTCAACACCTAGATGCGGCAGTCTATTTCAAGTTAACGCAATCATTATGCCACACACACACACACAAACACATATATATATATATATATATTTATTTATTTATTTCTGGATTTAGGCAGCAATTATTTTTTAACATGTAAAATTAAATCAATTGCAAGTACTATGACTGCTTATTTTGAATAAAATCCGTTCATACTCACGGATAATCTTTCGCGTATTACAATCAAAAGAAGTCAGAAACGAGTTGTAACGTTGACAGATGTTATTTTCATTCATTTCTCAAAGTACCCTAGCACTTTCAACCTCATTCCGAGATCATCTTCAGGGGTGTGAGTTGTGGTAACAAAAATAACCGCAAAACTGTGCTGCTAAAAATTACTGTAAATTTTTTTTCTGCTTCAAACATAACGGTTGACAAATTGCTTAGCGTTCATTAGAACATGAAAATTATCCAAAATGGAATTTTTTTATATATTGTAATATCATGGCCATGCACGTGTTAAAGCATGAAAAACTGTTCTTTTTACAAACACTTTAGAACATTACTATAGTATACATAGCTGATTCTATCAATTATATATATATAATGCATGAATTATATGTATTTATGGCTTAATATATATATATATATATATATATATATATATATATATATATATATATTTATGGCATTATATATATATATGAGGGTGTTGATAAATAGATCGAAAGATAGATATTAATAAACTGAGAAAGGTAGGTCGATTTTCTAAGCGCTGAATGTATGGGGTGCCCAGTGAGGATCGATGTTACTACTCAGTTGTAATAGGTTCGAGCGAGACAGACCGACACACACACACACACACACACACATATATATATATTTATTTCTGGATATAGGCAGCATTTTTTTTAAACATGCAAAATTAAATAATTTGCAAGTACTATCACTGCTTATTTTGAATAAAATCCGTTCATACTCACGGATTATTAAACCACCTCGAGGTGCCCAGATACATAGAAGAACAGATAGACTGCTTTTCTGTGTCCTCTTCCTGCGTGTGTTACAATGATGTTCACCGTCTACAAGGACCAAGAGCCATTCAGGTAGATGTCTACACAGTAAATATTTATGGGAAAAGAGTTTATGCGGAGAAGATAACGGATGACATATGATGGAAGCAGGTTAAGATTGTAGTAATAAGGGAAGCATCCTCTTGGGAGTCGATACATGAAGAAAGAAAGAAAGCTGCACGTGTTGAGCCGTAAGTTATCCTCAAGTGAATACGAAGAGAATGAAGGTTGTTTGCTAAATGATGCGTGGCAGGCACATCTTACTTGTGAAGGTTAGAATTAATGGGGCTTAGAAATGTAGTTCTACTAATATACCCGTGGAAATAGAGATAGGGCAGCGAGAGCCTTGAAACGTTTCGACTTTGACAAAAGGAGTTGTAGGGTGGAAAACAAATGGTCACAGACAAAAACGATTTGGGGCTCTATCGTGAATGGAAAAGGAAGATTCTGTTAGCTCCTGGCCATATATGAATCTCTAAAATGGAAGTCTTATAAAAGGCCTTAGTGGGCTGCATTAGACCTAATGGGATTAAGGAATGTTGTTCTTTTTAATATTTTCCATGGAAATAGCGATAAAGTAGCGAAAGACTCGTGACATTTCGACTTTGAGAAAAGTGATTGTAGGGTGGAAAATAATACCTCATCGACAAGAAATTGGAAACGCTTCTGAACTCTGTCGTGACTGGATAGGAAAGCCTATGTAGTTCCAATCCATACAGTACTGGGTATTTTACAGTACTTTATTAGGACAAGAACTATTTTATCTTTTATGAGGCATCAAAATAAAGTTTAAAATCACCCCTGTCCTAAAATTTTGCCTACTATCAGTAGTGTACAAAAGTATTAGGACAGGCGTGATTTTCCTAAAAACCTCACTGAAATTCAAATCCAGGGTGAAAAGCCAAGCAAATTGCTAATAAATATTGATTATTTAAAACCAGGTGTAAAAGAAATGTATTAAAAAGATGTTATAATTAATTTGTCCTATTTTCTATTAAACAAGTTATTTTAAAAATTTCTATTAAACATCTATGGGATATTTTGGATTAAAACATTGATATATCTAATGATAATTCGCAAGACACAATTTGGGAACAAATACAAGCTGCTTGGCAGGAGATACCATTAGATACATTGAAGAAGCTTGCGATGTCAATGCCTGACAGAATGAAAACTGTGATAAAAAAACAAAATGCTATGATACTAAACATTATATTTATTTTGTTAGAAGTATTTTTCTTGTTAAAGCATTGTCCTAATACTTTTGCACAGTACTGTATATATATATATATATATATATATATATATATATATATATATATATATTTCCGTGTTGCTTAACCTTACATCAATTCAACACGGCCGTCTGTTAATTTTTAAGTTACAATTCTATTTCCTTTTTTTGCGAACCCAGACGATGTCAATTTTTTTCTTGTTTATTTGATTTTATTTTGTTTTATCTTTTTCTTTATTTTCTTTTTCTTTTTTATTTTCTTTTTTAATTTCTTTGCAAATCTATTTAAAAAGGAAAATTAGACTGATTTTTCTCCAGTTTATGAAAGTATTTTTCTGTTGCTGAGGTAATGTGTTATCCCCCGTTCTTATTTTCATATCGAAATGGTCATTCAACATCCTTGAATTAATCCTTTTTTAATTTATATATATATATATATATATATATATATATATATATACTAGGTGCGATTCGTAAATTTTCGCAATCATTTTTTTATTTCAAAGCAAATAGGTTGTTATACTAAATATTTTTTTCTGTCAATATGCCTCATAAAAGACAAAATAGTTCTTGGTCCTAATATTTTGCCATAGTACTGTAAATGGCAGCAGTTCTCTATTTTCGGTCTGATCTATCGCTGGTAAAAGTAAAGGATAGTTTGGAGTGTTACGGGTATTTACTCTAGCAGAACAGGGTACCGAATAATTATCCTGAATCTTCAGAGACTCCTATGTACGAATTCCAATGGAAGTGTGCATTGAGTTTACTTTACTCGTGTCTAAAACTGATAATGGACACAAGAACCTTAATTTCCCGAGGGAAAATATAGAAATCTGTGATACGAAATATTCAGCGAGATAGAAAAAACAACTGAAAAAGTTGACAAATTATAGATCTATCCTTTCAAATTTCCTAAAGTTATGGCCAGGTTTCTACCGTTTAAACCACCTCGAGGTGCCCAGATAGATAGCTAGATAGATAGATAGATAGATAGATAATGAACAGACTGTGATAGATAGATAGATAGATAGATAGATAGATAATGAACAGACTGTGATAGATAGATAGATAGATAGATAGATTTAAACGGACTGAAAAAGATAGATAGATAGATAGATAGATAGATAATGAACAGACTGTGATAGATAGATAGATAGATAGATAGATAGATAGATATGAGCGGAACGAGAGAGATAGATAGATAGATAGATAGATAGATAGATAATGAACAGACTGATAGATAGATAGATAGATAATGAACAGACTGTGATAGATAGATAGATAGATAGATAGATTTAAACGGACTGAAAAAGATAGATAGATAGATAGATAGATAGATAGATAATGAACAGACTGTGATAGATAGATAGATAGATAGATAGATTGGCTGCTATTTTAAGTCTTCTTTCGTTTACCTTCTTCCATCTGCTTCTTCCTCCTCTTCTTCCTTTTCCACTTCCCCGAACTCCCTATCTCCCTCCTTCTTTCCCGTTTTCCTCCTCCTCTTCTTCCTTATCCCGCGTTTTTCCTCTCTCTCTTCTTCCTTTTCAACCACTTCCTTATCGCTCCAATTTTTTCTCGAATTCTTTTTCCTTCATCGTATCCTTCTCTTTTTCTCCGTCTTTATTCTCCTTCCCACTTTATTTCCTTCTCCTTCTTTCTCTAACTTCTTTGCCTTATTCTTTCTTCTCAAATGATTCATTCTCCTTCTTTTTCTCCTTCCTTTTCTCCTTTTTTCATTCTTTCTCCAATTCTTTCTTCTCCCTCTACCTCTTCAGCCGAATCTTTTTTCTTTCTCCTCCACTTCCGCTTCTTCTGCCATCTCCACCTATCCTCATTCTTCCTTTCCCTCCGGCTCTTATTTCTTCTTCTTCTTCTTCTTCTTCTTCTTCTTCTTCTTTGTTAATTTTCCATTTCTTCGTTCTTTACTTCTTCATCCGACTCTTGTTTCTCAAAAGCTTCTTCTGCTTTCTACCCAAATTTCACCTCTCCTCCTCCTTCTCCTCCTATTCCTCTTTCTTCTTCTTCTTCTTCTTCTTCTTCTTCACGTCATCTTCATTTTCTCCTTCTTCTCCTTCTTCCTCTCTTCCACTTTTTTCTTTCTCTACTAACACCTTTATCTTCTTCCTCCTTTTTTTCTTCTTTTACCTCCTATTCCTCCTCTTTTCTCTTCCATCTCACTGATTTCCTTCCTTCCTTCCTTCTTCTTATTCGTCTTCTTCTTCCTTCTTCTCCTCCTTCTCATTCCTGTTACAACTTCTTCTTTTTCTTCTTTTTTCTTCTTCCTTTTCCTTTACCTCCTCCTTCCTCAAATTAACAAAGATAGCATTTTTAACGCAGGCCACACAAAGATAAAATCAATACATTTAAGCTTTACGTTTTCTCGATTCAAATCACTTTTTAGTGACAACCTTCCACCAATAATCTTTTCACAAAAATAGAGATTTTTTTCTTTGCTTTGACTTTTTATTTCAGATATGTGCGAGTTCTTCGGTAGCCAGCTAAAACACGATACATCTAAGGCGACTCCTGAAAAAAAAAATGGCGACAAAAAATATCCAAGTAAATAAAATAAAGAATTGTGGTGGGGGGGGGGGGATAGAGAAATGCAATGTTATATTTGGAGCCGGAAGGTGCAAGAGGGGGGGGACTAGCAACCCCTACCTTTACCGGCATTCATTCTTCCTTGATTCCTACAAAAGGGACCGTTCTGTTATCAGCAATTGTCTTGTCAGAATATCGGAATTCGAAAAATGTTATAGCTTTTGTTTCAGGACAATTAGAAAAAGAAAATGCTCACGCATACACCTATGTATATAAAATATATCTATTTGAATATATATATATATATATATATATATATATATATAACCTTAATTTATGTCTAAACATCAAATACCAATGATTTTAGTATATTCACCTGAATATACCATATATATATATATATATATATATATATATATATATATAAAGGGTGATTGAAAAGTAACTCCCACTTTTTAAATACTTATAATTTACTTATTAACTATAATTTTTACAAGAAATGGATATGAGAAGAAAGAGACCCAGATTTCTCTTCTACTTTCAGGAATTGCGTCAACTGATTTTACTTGGAACTCTTGTAGTATGGAAGAGATAACGTCTTGTATTTGCCCTTCAAGTTTTTTCAAAGTCAGGACTACTGGATGGCCACTCATATTAAATAAAGAGTTACTTTACAATCACCCTGTAGGTGTATATGTATGTATATATGTATCTATGTATGTATGTATATATATATATATACATAAAAACTAAATTTATGACTAAATATCAAATAATAATGATTTTAGTATATTCATCTGAATATATATATATATATATATATATATATATATATAAACTGAATTTATGTCTAAATATCAAATAGCAATCGTTTTAGTAGATTCACCTGAATATTATAAAATCATTATTATTTGATATATAGACATAAATTTCTTTTTTTATTCATATATATATACACCTGAATATATATATATCAGGTGAATGTACTAAAATCATTAATATTTTATGTTTAGACATAAATACAGTTTATTTATATATATATATATACTAATATATATATATATATATATATATATATAGAGAGAGAGAGACTAATATATATATATATATATATATATTAGGTGAATATACTAAAATAATGTTTAGACATAAATCTAGTTTATATATATATATATATATATATATATATATATGCTTATAATTTATTTATTAACTATAATTTTTACAAGAAGTGCATATTATAAGAAAACGTGTACATGAGGTTTCTTTTGAAATTTAATATGGACACCAAATTTTGCTATCAGCTTCTTCGCGTCAAGTAATTTCCCCAAGAATTTTAGTGATTTGACAGACATAATTTCTTTTATTCTTTGTCCGTCTTCTTCCAAAGTTTTGGTTCTTTTAAACATCTCCGAAAAAAAAATCATTAAGTGCTAAATCAGGATTCCTTGCTGGCCACTCATACGTAAATTAGGGCGTTATATTATATTATATTATATATATATATATATATATATATATATATATATATTAATGCAGGTTTCATTGAATAATATAGACAAGTTTTGTCTATTAATTTTGTGTAGGATCCGTTCATACCGTCTGATATACTTGATGGTGATATCATTGAAAGACAACAAAAAATCACAGTAATTGTTGATTTTTTTATCGGGTCTAAGCTTTCGGCTCACATAAGCCATTATCAAAGAGTAAATATTAACACACAGTAAACATAGAACATTTAAGCTATTAACAATAAAGTGAATTGAATTAAAAATATAAGTCCATCCCTACTGTGGCGGATGGCCGAAGACAGTGACAAAATAGTGGCGTTGTGGTCCCTGATCTGATTACAGGCATTTGAGTACGTTATTGGAAATATCAATATTGATCGTATTCAAACCAGGTTTAAATTGTTTAATGTAGATTGCTTTTAATGATTTTGAGTTTCTGTTTAAGTATGTACGTGTTATCAACGAGCGTTTTTCTTAGAAGTGTGCGTTGATAACCGTGTTGTTTTAAATGTCGGAATATATTTGAATTTTCATTTAAGTGCAACGTCAGACGCCGTTAGAGCGAATTTGTAGTATGGCCAATGTAGATATTATTTAGGTTGTTAGAGATACATTCTCAAAATGAACATTTGAATTTATAAACTACATTGGTTTTTTGCAAATCACTAACAGTGGGGGAAGAGTCGTTGCGGACGAATGAATTGGATGTAGTGGATTTAGTGCAATATATAATAAGCTTAATTCTTTTGTTAGGGTCTGTCGAAGAAATATTAGTGTTTATAAGTTTTTTTAGGATATTTTCATCTAGTTGGTAGTTGGAGTGCATCTGGCTACAGTATAAGAGAGTGATATGTTTGAGATTGGTTCGGCTAGTATCATGTGTTGGTTTTTCCTTAAGCTTTTTAAGAAAATATCGAATTTGTTCATCAACTATGCAGTTGGGAAAATTATTGTTGATGAGTGTCTGTTTTATGTTTTTTAGTTCACTGTGGAAGATCTGATTTGTAGATGAATTGGTTTTTGCACGATATAATAGATTTTTTATAATTGCTATTTTGTAATAGTGGGGCATTCACTAATATAATTGGGTGTGGAGGGATTTTTGTTAGTGGTTTTTTTATACGGTGAGATAGTAAATTTATTGTCATCAGTGTTAATTAATATGTCTAGGAAATGAATATTGTTATCATTGCTAAGTTCATAAGTGAATTTTAAAACTGAGTTATTTTGAAACTGTTTTTGAAGTTGTAAGATTTCGTCGGTATTTTTAATTAATAGTAGGATATCATCAACATATCGTAGATATATTGATGGGTTTTTTTTAAATTTTGCAAAGGTAGTATTTTCAAGGTTAGACATGTAGAAATTACTAAAAATCGGACCAAGCACTGAACCCATGGAGACTCCGTTACGTTGTATATATATAATGTTGTTTGGATCAACAAAAGGCACTTCAGTCGTACAAGCTAGTAGAATTTTTCTTAAGATGTTGGGATTAATTTTGAGTGGGGGTAATGAAGGATTACTGTAGACATTTCTTATAATTATATCAATAGTTTCACTGACGGGTACATTAGTAAAAAGGTTTTCCACACCAAGTGAAGCTATGATTTCATTATTAGGTTTTTCGCTCTTGAGAATTTGGATTGCCTCTAGGGTTGACTTAACGCTGTATTTACTCGGAAGGTAGGGTGTGATAAGCTGGTTAATATGTTTAGTTAACTGGTATACAGGAGTTTGAATTTGGGATATGATAGGGCGGAGAGGATAGTTAGGTTTATGAGTTTTTATGGTTCCGTATATGTAACCAGGTTTATAGTCACCAATAATTTTAGGGAGTTTTCTTAAAAAGCTTAACAAGGGAAAACAAACACATGATACTAGCCGAACCAATCTCAAACATATCACTCTCTTATACATTTTACTAATGTACCCGTCAGTGAAACTATTGATATAATAATATATAATAGCGTTTTGCTTTGAAATAATAAAAAATAAATGCGACAATTCACTCATCGCCCCTAATATATATATATATATATATATATATATAGTTATCCGTAGTCAGATCTGTTTCGCTGTATCACAGCTCATCAGTACGGTTAGACAGCCGACTGCCTTTTACCCAGGATTGAAAACCGACCGAATTGGCGTCAGTCGGTGATTCTACTTCTGAGCTACGGGCGCTCGGTAGATATACAGTACTGTGCAAAAGTATTAGGACAAGAACTCTTTAATCTTTTATGAGGCATATTGACAGAAAATAAACAATTTTATTAAAGTAATCTTGTTTGAATTACTTAACAAATGCTTTAACAAGAAAAATACTTGTTACAAAATAAAGTTAATATTTAGTATAATAACCTTTTGCTTTGATCACAGGACAATTTCGCTAGAAATAAGGAAGAAACTACTGGATTGCTATGTGTTGCCAGTTCTTCAATATGGCATTGAATGTTGGACAATATCATCAAAGATGAAGGAAAAACTTAGAGCAACTGAAATGTGGTTCTTCAGAAGGATGCTGCGAATATCATGGATCGAGCATTTGAGCAATGATGAGGTTTTTGAAATGATAGAACCGAAAAGGAAATTAATACTGAGCATCAGGAAGAGACAGTTGAAGTTCCTGTTACAGGCAATGAGGAAAGAGGGCTTCGAGAACCTGATATTAACAGGTCAGATGGAGGAAAAAAGACAGGGGAAAGAAGCGGATGATATATTTGAAGGACCTAATCAGTTGGATGATGAAACGAGGGTTGCGTGTTGTAACAGGAGAAGGCGTGCTAAGAGCCACCAGTGATAAGAAGACGTGGAAAGCCATGATCGCATACGATCTGAATGAATGAAGCACATAAAAGAGGAAGAAGAAGAAGAGATTTTTTTAATTGTTTTTATAAATAACACTTATTACCGTTATTATTAACTACCTGATGAAACTTTGTTTTTTCGATTTTGAATCAAGAAGATTGTATCACTATGTCGATCCAAGATGTTTTTTCCACCTGAATCCATCCTGCATATATACAAGTCAACCATCCGTCCATGCATGGAGTACTGCTGCCATTTATGGTCAGGTGTCCCTGCCGTTCTCCTCAGTGTTCTTGACAAGCTCCAAAGGAGAGTCTGTAATGTGATAGGTACTGATCTGGCAACTCGACTGCAGCCACTTCCCCATCGTCGAAATGTGGCCTCCCTTTGTCTCTTCTATAAATACTTTCATGGCTTCTGCTCGGACGAGCTTAAGTCACTGATGCCTCCTCAACAGGTGTTTACTCGTGCAACCAGACTGGCAACTGGGTCCCACCCATTCACAGTCAGGTTAGCCAAATGCAGACGACAATTCTACTCCTGCAGCTTCTTCTCTCGCACTTCCCGCCTGTGGAACTCGCTCCCGTATTCTTGCTTTCCTGACAGCTACAACCTCCAGAAATTTAAATGCAAAGTCAATACTCATCTACTAACCACTGGCCTCTAGCTCTCTCCCCACCCCTGTATAACCTTCCCTTTCTCTCCACCTATGTATCTATCATCGCACCTGCTTTCTCAGCTTTCTATTGTTCCTTTCTAACTAGTTTGTACTCCTCACTCTTTTCTAATTAATCTTTTTACATTTATGTAACCCCCTGCACATCAGTGGCGTTTCCGCCTTGCTCGGGGTGAAATGATAAAAACAAAAATGTACACTTTGTAGTAAATTATATTTTGTACATGTTCTAAACTATAGCTTATAATAAATATTCATAGCTCTATTTCTATATTGAGCACTCTTTTAAATCAATGTTTTGAATGTTGTTAATACTTTCTTCGTTCTTTATTCACATGGATATATATATATATATATTAACGAGACTGGTTATAAACAACCGACAATATAAAATGATTTGTTTGAACATTATTTTTGATCGATAATCATATTAATTCGAAAATTGTGTTATAGGCTTATTTTGTGTTCTTTTAGACTGATCGTCATTTGTGGTCGAGAGGTCTAAGACGCGCCAGATTAAATGGTGGCTTCTCCTATATGGACAGAGGCCGCATGTTCGAATCCTGCTGAATGACACACGTTTTCGTAATAAAAATGTATCGTAAATAATCAGGCCGGTAAAAATAAATGTATAATACTGTTTGATTATAAACAGAATATCTACTTAAATACGAGTATCGATAAAAAATAATGTTCAAACAAATCATTTCAAATTGTCGGCTTTTTATAACCAGTTTCGTTAATCTTCGATAATTTCCGTAATATATATATAATAGGCCGTTAAAAATAAATGTATAATACTGTTTGATTATAAACGGAATATCTACTTAAATACGAGTATCCTTCAAAAGTAATATTCAAACAAATCATATTTTTTATTTATATTTATATATATATATATATATATATATATATATATAGAGAGAGAGAGAGAAAGAGAAAGAGAGGGGCGGGAGAGAGACAGGGTGATAGGGATATGTGTTTTGAAAAAAAAACTTAATTTACATTACTTGAATTGTTCGAACAGTTGTTCTCACCTTTGTTGCCATATTCATGACGTTTCGGCAGTTGTATGCTCCAACCTTCTTCAAGTGACTGGAATTTCGAAGTAAACCCTTTATTTTGATCACAGGGGTATATTGTTCTCGTTCAATGTGCCATGCCTCTTCTGGATATCTTAACTTTCTCTATTTACTTCAACACTAAGCTTTTTTGTTTTTTGTTCTTTTTTCACCGCTGCTGTAGCCAGGTATTGATCTGCGTTGGTTGTGTTCAGTGACTTGATCCAAAGTGTTGTGAGTTCAATAACTGGCTACAGCAGTGAAAAAAAAAACTTATAGAGTTGTGGCAAATGAAGAAAACTAAAAGATATTCAGAAGTGGCATTCAATCACCCGAAGAAGGTCGAAGCATACAACTGGCGAAATGTCGTTAATATGGCAACAAAAATAAGGACAACAATCTGAGCAATATCAATAATGTAAAAAGTTTCAATACCTCATCTCAGAAATAAACACAAATATAAAATACCTTATTTTTATTTTAATTCTTTTTTGTTTATATATTTCATTTCGAATTGTATTTTATTTTACATTTTGTTGCACCACAACTTCTATCTGAATTCCTCTTTGGGGATTCCAGTGGAATATCCCCTAAATATAGATGACCATGTTTCAGGTGCTTTTTTGTATATTCATAAACTGTTTCAGTTCATTCATCTTATTTATTTTGTTTAATCTTTTGGCTTCATTCATTTTTGCTAGAAATGATTATCGAGAAAAGCTTTGTGTGCTGCATCTATGAAGCCCTTAAAGAATTTACTTGAAAGGATTTAGGGGAATGTTCTAGAAAATAGAAAATATTTTTAACAATAGCGAACATTTAAGTTACGTGACCAGCTGTAAGATGGAGAACAGAGGTGAAAGGCCCGCGATCGTTCGTTATAAAAACAGTGACAAAAGAAAAGAATAAATGGAGAAGAAAAAGAAGGAAAGAAAAAAAAAACTGAAGAGAAACAAAGTAAGTTAAAGAGGAGAGCGTAAAAATAACAGTGAAAGAAAAAGATAGAAAAATATGTAAAAGAAAGAGAGAGAGAGAGAGATTTGGCGGGGTTATGTAGGGAAAGCTAACAACAAATGTAAAAAACAGACGACATAAAAGAAAATTCACAATGAGAGTTAACTAGAAAATATGTTTTGAAAAGAAATAAAAAATTGAAATAATATATAATAAAAAAAAGAAACAAAATGAAAATAATGTTCTGAAAAAGTGTCATTGAATGAAATCAATATATTGCTTAATATCTGAGTGTTAAAAACGGGCTCACAGCTCCAAAAAAGTGGTTACACTACAAAAATCGTTAAGGTCTGCCCGTTGAGGAGCTCTGTCAATAAATACGCTCTGATTAAAACGGACTTTCAGCCGATATATTGCCGATCGCGAGTGATATCGCCTGAAAATGAAAATGAAAAATAAACACTTCTTTAAAAAAAAATAGTTATATACATTTTCATGGGATTGTCTAGGATGAGGAGTTATCATTATTTACACTATATAACACCAAGAAAGACAGCTGAAGCTTCTGGGATATGAGGAATGAGGGCTTAGAGAATCTGATTCTCACGGGGCGGATAGAGGGAAGGTGAGACAAGGTAAAGTAACGCGTGTAGGTTTTCAGCGGGATAACAGAAGAAAGGCTGTTAAGAACCATAAGTGATAGGGAGATTTCGAGTTGGAGTTTTTTTAATGGCATATCAACACCTCTGGGGGTTATTTAATGCCAAAATGATCGGGTCTTAAGGTATATTTCCAATGTTCGGTTATAATGAGAAGGTTGATTTAATCAGATTTTAATGAAGATCTTTTGTTTGTATTCTTTTTTATTTTAACGGCATATCAACCTCTGTGGATTATTTAATGCCAAAAAAGTGGGGTTTTCAGGTATTTATTTAATGTTCGGTTATAGGGATAAGGTTGATTCAGTCAGATTTTAATAATGATTTTTTGTTTTTGTTCTTTTTTATTTTAACGGCATATCAACCTTTGTGGTTAATTTAATGCCAAAAAGGTAGGGTTTTAATGTTATAATTAGAAGGTTGATTTAGACAGATTTTGATGTAATTTTTTTGTAATTTTTATTTTAGAAAACTAAAGATGTCTTCTAATTTCATATTCAAAAATGTATTTCTGGGAATAATTTTTTTCCTTTAAAAATGTGTTATGGTAATAATATTTTCCCTTCAAAAATATATATTTTTCTATAAAAGTCTATTTTTATGTATATATGTCTATAAAAGTCTATTTTCATACTTTCTTAGTTTTGGGATTAACTATTTGCCCATATTTGGAACAGGGTGTACAACACTCCTGGCCAGAGAAGACCTGCGAACAACAGCAATTAAGAGGTGGTTCCATGCTCCTCACAACCTCCCAATCAGAGGCCTTGCTGCTGGATGTAGTTTACCGTCATACCCAGGACCTTGATAGGGAGACGTAGAGGGCCATGATCACCTACGTCCTAAAAGGACAGGGCATATAGAAGAAGAAGAAGAAGAAGAAGATATATTTGAAATTTTACCTCGTCGTTGTTGTTGCTATCACCAGGTAAATGTTGATCGAGTTAATAATTGATGTGTCAGTCTGAAATTAAATCTATATTTAATCTACGGAGACAGATATTTTTTTATTCAACTACTCATCTCTTAGAACTTCAAACCTAACCTACCTGCTGATTAAGTTGCAACTGCCGCTTCCGCGGTTGAAGTCATTTAGTCTTGTGTCTATCTTACTTAAGGAAAGGCTGGGAAAATAACACGAGTGATAATGGAAAAATAGGTCGCTGCTGATCACATATGGAGAGAGAAAAGGGGATCACCTCCCCTTGTGAGATGAAATTGAAATAATAGTTAGAGAACACAACTCGAAGTTACGAAAACTTAAGGATTCCGAGCATAGGCTAGGTCACAAAAATCCCCTAAGCTGGCCAAGCATAAAAATGAATGCAATATGGGAGCCATTAATACGGAATGCTAGAGAAAATCATTAGCTTCAAGATGGTAAAAAAAAAAAAAAGGTACTGAGACATGAAATTTATAATCCCAAAAGTTAATCCAATAAAACATAGCTCATTGGTAAAATCGTTCGTTAGATCCAATGACTTGAACTAAAATATTTTTGAATTCAATACCTGGCTACTTCAAATACCTTAGAGAGCTGAGTTTTTTTTTTTAATCATTTCACCCCGAGCAAGGCAGAAACGCCACTGATGTGCAGGGGGTTACATAAATGTAGAAAGATTAGTTAGAAAAGAGTAAGGAGTACAAGCTAGTTAGAAAGGAACAATAGAAAGCTGAGAAAGCAGGTGCAATGACAGATACATGGGCGGAGAGAAAGTGAAGATTATACAGGGGAGGGGAGAGAGCTAGAGTCCAGTGGTTAGTAGGTGAGTATTAACTTTGCATTTAAATTTCTGGAGGTCGTAGCCGTCAGGAAAGCAAGAATACGGGAGTGAGTTCCACAGGCGGGAAGTGCGAGAGAGGAAGCTGCAGGAGTAGAATTGTCGTCTGGCTAACCTGACTGTGAATGGGTGGGACCCAGTTGCCAGTCTGGTTGCACGGGTAAACACCTGTTGAAAGAAAGATAACCAAGCCACACCCCCACTGCATGAATTGACTCGAGCTACTAAACTAGCGATTAGGTCCCACCATTTTTCAGTGAAACCAATCAAATGTAACAGCAACTTCTCCTCCCTCAGCTTCTTTGCTCGAACTTTTTAAAAAATCAAAGAAATTTCAATCTTCTGTTTACAGGTAATTTCAACTTTAACTAAGCTGACACTTTTTTTTAATTGGAGTAGGTAGACCCTTTTATCGCCCGGTTCACACTCCACCCATGTCCATTGAATAGGTGTAGAGGCACATCCCTTGTTCCCTGTTCAGGATGTGGTTTCCGGCTCTCTTTTTCTCCTCAGACCTCAGTAACGGTGCTTATGCGATTTTCCTGGGATGTGCGTGGTCAGTGGCAACGTCTCATCATTGTGAGGGTATCGGGTTGGCAGTTTTCTGGTTGCTGCTTCCGACTGGTAATTAGGAGCCCTACCCCCTTGCGTAGCGTCAAGATCGGCCGCTCTGATCAACAGTTAGATAATATCGGGGTTCTTGCAGTGCCATATCACGCATGGATAGGTTTCCCTGCAGGCGCTTTCGGTGGGCAACCCTAAGGCCACACTTTGCTGCTGCCCTCGCCAGTTCCCTTCCAGTGCATATCACAGCTAATTACCGAGGTCTCTCTACAACAACAACATTAAACATGAACACACATATCTCCGCTATAAAAAGCTAAACCAGGCAAATTAAAATCACCTAAACCCCTTAAAATTTCCTTTACTAACATCCGCGGTTTCCGAACCAATTTCAGTAGCGTTGAATCTTTTCTCCAACAAAAGTCCCCTGACATCCTAGCTTTGTGTGAGACTAGTCTCAACTCCTCAATAACCTCTTCTGACTTCTCTATACCTGGCTACCTTCCCCTCTTCAGAAAGGACTCCAATGTCCACATGCATGGGCTTGAAGTTTACGTCAGTGAACGCCTTCCTCTAGCCAGGATGATTTCTCTTGAACCACCATATCGTTCTTATATGTGTTTCCGTCTCTCCTTTCTAAGCTCAGTTAGCTACCTCTTCTTTCTCTACCGCTCGCCATTATCTCCCGACTGCTCCGTTCTTGACAGCATCTCTAACAATATCGACAAGGCCATTTCCTCCCACCCGTTTGCACATATATTTGTGTTTTACGACTTTAACGCCCATCATGCTGAGTGGTTGCATAACTCCGTCACAGATCTTGCTGGCGTACACACTATGAATTTTTCTATCACTCAGTCCCTTACGCAGGTGGTGGAGTTCCCCACGCGTTTCTGTAATAACTCTAACGGACACGATTCACTACTAGATGTATGCTTTACCTCCACCCCTGACTCTTGCACTGTCTAGCAACTCTGCCCTCTTGGAAACTCTGACCATGCATTAGTTTCCGTCACTATCTCCTTCCACCTCCTATCCACCCAAGAACCTCAGACCAGCAGAATATCTTACTGCTACCAAAGAGCAGATTGGGACTCCTTCCGTGACTTCCTGAGTGACGTCCCTTGGAATAAAGTATTTGGCCTTCCTTTTGAAGACTGCGCTGCTAAGGTCTCCTCTTGGGTTAAGGATGGCATCGATGGTTTCATCTCTTCCAGAAAGTTGAGACTTAAAACCCACTCATTCCCCCTGGTTCTCCCCTGCTTGCTCAGCTGCCATCCCTCACCGAAATCACTTCTTTCGGCTTTACCGGAGTCACGCATCAGATCATAATAGGCGCCTTTTTGCCTCGGCTCGTAATGAATGCAAGAAGGTACTTAATGGAGCTAAGCTGATATCTGCAGCCAGAATGAAGAAGTGCATAGCATCCCGTAAGTTTAGCTCCAAAGACTACTGGAGGCTCTGTAAAAGCGTGCTGAACAACAGTAAGCCCTCAATCAACGAATTTAACGTCCTCACCTCTTCAACAGACAAGGCTGAGTGTTTCGCTCGCAGATTCTCCACTAACTCGACACTGGACTCGTCTGGAGTATCTGTACCCTACTTCCCTCTCTGAACCCAGGCCCAACTGACTGACATACTAATTACTCCCTAGGTAGTCTCCAAAACAATTTCTAAGCTTGACCCCCATAAGGCGAGTGGTGGCGACGGAATACTAATCATTGTCCTATGGAAATTTGCTCCTGAACTCTCCTCTGTTCTCTCTAATCTCTATAACTTCTGCCTTTCAGCTTCTTGCTTTCCTACCTGCTGGAAATCCTCCTCCGTGGTTCCTAAATATAAAAATATTGAAGACTCCGCTAATTAACGCCCTATCAGCCTCATACCGATCTTTGGCAAAGTGTTCGAAGCCATCATCAACGCCGAGGTGGTACAACATTTCTCAGTTCACAGACTCTTCTCTGACAAACAGTATGTGTTCCGCTTCACCAGGTCTACTGCTGATATGCTCACGACCATCATTGAGGCCCTCGACAAAAACGGCGAAGCCCGAACTGTGGCCCTTGGCATCTCCAAAGCGTTAGACAGAGTCTGGCATGCTAGCCTTCCATGCAAGCTGCAAGGCTATGGTATAACTGGACAATTGTTTGACCTAATCCAGTCCTTCCTTTCAAACCGTACAATGAGGGTGTTATTGAACGGACAAGCCTCCCAATACTATCACATGAATGCGGATGTCCCTCAAGGCTCTATTCTCGGTTCTACGCTTTTCCTTATCTATATTAACGATCTCCCTGACGTAATAAGATCCCAAGTGGCCATATATGCTGACGACACTACGGTTTACTCTCGTCTCGATCAAAAATCTACCGAGGCTGAAAAAGCAAACCTCGCCGCCAAGCTTGAAAAGAATCTCCAATCCGTGGTGGAATGGCTCGTAAATTTTAATGCTTCGTTTTGGAAGCATTAAAATCTAATATCCACCAAAGACAATCGTTCCTCCTGCCCATTAACATGGATCAGGCTTCTCTCCCTGAAAGCGAAACAATGCGCCTCCTCGGGTTAACTCTCACACCAGACCTCAAGTGAAATAACTATATAGAATCCATAGCTAAAGACGCTGCTAAGAAAGTCGGTTCTCTGTGTAGGGCCAGGAAGTTTTTCCCATCCCAAAAAATCCTGCACATATACAAGTCTACCATCTTACCTAAAAATATGTTTTTCAGTTCCTATTAATGTTAACTCAAAGGACATATTTTGAACTGCCTGCTTGTAAAATATTTTAAATTAAGATTTATATTTATTATTTCTTGATATTTTCAAAATTGGGTATGATATACCCATAGTTAGTAGTGGTGTAACTGTAATTGATTGTTAGTGTTTCAAGTTTAAATAAGAAATCTACAGTATAATAACTTACAAATTATATACACTACCGGCCATAATTATTAGGCAACCCCAGTTTTTTAAAAGAAATGATATATTTCATACTATTTTTAGTATTTATTGCCAAGTGGATAATTCTGAATGAAAATGGAATGGTACTTTAGGTATTATTACTTTGCAAAATTTTACAATCCAAGGAAGCAAAGATGAACTCGTCCGAATCACCCTAAATTTTCTTCATTCTTTCATTGATGAAACTGCAATATAGGTAATTATTAAATATTTATAAATTCTTTTGATGCACATGTTATTGTGCAGTATTAACAAAAGAACCATTCTATTTTCATGTAGAATTATTCACTTGGCAATAAATAGTAAAAAGTACTATGAAATACATTTTTTTAAAACATTGGGGTTACCTAATAATTATGGCGGGTAGTATATATATATATATATATATATATATATATATATGTGTGTGTGTGTGTGTGTGTGTGTGTGTGTGTGTGTGTGTGTGTGTGTGAATGCATGCATATGTGAATGTATGCATATGTGTTTCTGTGTATAGGCGTGCGTGGGACATGTTGGTGATAGATTTGTGATAGGAATTCTTCTTCGTGCAACGATGTTTTCCCTCCATCATGAATATGTAGCAAAATTTATCCTAACTAATTAAAATATCTTCTGAGTAAACTTGTTCTGGTTTCAACAAGACTGCTGCCTAATTAGGTCTGGATGCTTCACATGCGCACGCATACACACTCACACATTCATACAAGGACACACAGGCACGCACCATAAGCCGATTTCTTAGACTGGTGTTCCCTCCTTCAAGATAAGTCAGTGCAAATTATTGATTCACTACCAAAGCATTTTTTTCTACGTTGTCTCGTACTCCCAATTTTTTTTTATCCCGCTGGCCTATATTCTGTCATTGTCTCAACCTCTTCCCCATATGCCTGATATCGTTTCTGTTCAGATAGTATATTCCTCAATCTCCCGGTCAGTTGAACGTCATCATCAGTCTTACTCTACATACACTCACACACACACTTATATATATATATATATATATATATATATATATATATATATATATACAGTACTGTGAAAAAGTATTAGGACAAGAATTATTTTATCTTTTATGAGGCATCAAAATAAAGTTTAAAATCACCCCTGTCCTAACACTTTTGTACACTACCGGTAATATTAGGACAGGGGTGATTTTCCTAAAAAACCTCACTGAAATTCAAATGCAGGGTGAAAAGCCAAGTAAATTGCTAATAAATATTGATTATTTAAAACTAGGTGTAAAAGAAGTTATATTTAATTTTTCCTATTTTCTGTTAAACAAATTATTTTGAAACTACTCTATTGAACATCTATGGAATATTTTGGATAAAAAAATTGATAAATCTAATGTTACTTTGCAAGACACACTTAGGGAACAAATACAAGCTGCTTGGCAGGAGATACAATTAGATACATTGAAGAAGCTTGTGATGTCATTGCCTAACAGAATGAAGGCTGTGATCAAAGCAAAAGGCTATTATACTGAATAATAAATTTATTTTGTACCAAGTATTTTTCTTGTTAAAGCATTTGTTGAGTAAATCAAATAAAATTACTTTAATTAAATTATTTATTTTCTGTCAATATGCCTCATAAAAGATAAAATAGTTCTTGTCCTAATACTTTTCCACAGTACTATATATATATATATATATATATATATATACTAGCTGCGATGAGTAAATTGTCGCAATTATTTTTTATTATTTCAAAGCAAAAGGCTATTATACTAAATATTAAATTTATTTTGTCACAAGTATTTTTTCTTGTTAAAGCATTTGTTGATTAAATCAAAATTACTTCAATTAAATTGTTTATTTTCTGTCAATATCCCTTATAAAAGATAAAACAGTTCTTGTCCTAATACATTTGCACATTACTATATATATATATATATATATATATATAATCATACGCTGTTAAGCTGTATCACCGTTCATCAGTACGGTTAGACGCCCGATTGATTCTAACCAGGATTGAAGACCGACCGAATTGACATTCGGCTATTGTACCTCTGAGCTATAGGCGCTCGGTAGAGGAAGATGGACTTTAGCGTGTTTTATACAATGTAAACACGCGCCAGTAGCCGAGAGTGTTCAGATTCATTACTGAATGAACGATGCGTAGATGCTAGAGTAGCTACTGTTTTTAAAAAGTCTACTAATCTTTCATAGTGCTCAATCAGAGTGTGAGAGCGTATATATATATATATATTGCGTGTTGTGATAATGTTTACCTCCAATATCTTTTTGCAGTAGTTTTACTTACAAAAGGTATTTTGGCAAGTAGAGTTTTTTTTTTATCTTAGAGTGCTCGATATCGGAGTAAAGATAGTGTTAATAGGATTAATGCAGAGAGGTTTGTCACTTAACTGAGCAGAGTCATGTCGACTTCGAAGTTTCGTGAGGACATCGTTATGATATTGTCACTTGTCAGGGCTTAGTTTTGGATCCATCGGAAATTTAGTTCTGACTTATAATTGTGTCCTCGGGAAACTTCGAAGACGGCATGAACGTGCTCATATAGGTGACAAATTTCTCTCTATTAATCATCGCAAGTTTGGCTCCAAAACCTGTTGGCGACTCAGCAAACCCTCCCTCACTTCTTCAGTCAATAAATTTGAGCCACAGCGGACTTTGCTCGTAGATTCTTTTCCACCTCCTTATTTGACTCGTCTGGAGTGTCCGAATCCGACTTTCGCACCTAGAACTGAGGTTCAATTGAGGGACATATACATAACCCCCGGCCTCAACCATAATTTCAAAGTTTGACCCCCATAAGTCGAGTGAAGGTGACGGAATGCCGGTCTTCTTTCTGAAGAAGATACTACCTTTTTGGGCACCGAAACTTTTTTTTATATAATCGTGTCGCCCCAAGAAAGATATTTTACTGGCACAGTTGTGCAGGGGGTTACATAGAAGAAATGTTATGAGGAGTGAGAGGTTGCAAGGGGTGTCAGGAAGAGTGTAGGAGAAGGAAGAGAATACTGATGAGAGTGGGGTGGACGAAGAAAAAAGCATCAGAGTGAGGATGTAAGTTAGTGAGACAGGAGATGACTGTTGACTTTATATTTAATTTCTTGGAGATTATAGCTGTCGGGGAAGCAAGTATGCGGAAGAGAATTCCAGAGGCAAGAAGTGCGAGAAAAAAGTAAACCAAAGTATCTACCTGTAATTTAATTACAATCAAAGTATGCTTGATTGACTGTCGACCCAATTTTTCCTTTATCCCATGGTCAGTAAACAAAGATAAAATTCTCCTCCAAGGGTGCTCTTGAAAAATTAAAGAACTCAGAGTGGATTGTTCAGGCTTGCATACGATAAGCATAGAATGATAGAAGAGGGCCTCGTCTACCTCGTCTACGTCGGTCGGGCAATGATCGCAGGGAGCGGTCGGGGCTATTCGTATTGCAAATTTAGAGGTGAAATTATTGGATTGTCGCAAGACGAACTGCAGTGATGGCATGTGGCAAGCACGTTTTTCTCGATCAAGAGCGAATGTCGGAGGTTCGAAGACGATCAGATACCGTCGTAGTTCCGACCGTAAACGATGCCGACCGGCGATTGTATATTCATTTTTTTTTATGGTTAGATCCACCCTGTACAAGGCCGGAAGCCACTCGAGGTAGAGGGTTAGAGAGTAAGGGCAATTGATGCAGATATGTGGGGAAGATACTGGTTAACCCTAGACTTGAACAGGTTAAGATCGTAAAGAAGACATACTCTTAGGAGTCGGTTCTATAGAGTAATGGCTTGAGTGGAACTTCACATCAAGTGATTACTAAAAGAAAATAATTTTGATTTAATTTCTTTTATTTATTATTTCGAGCTAATAGTTAAAGATAAAAATATGCAGATTATGTTTATAAAATAAATTATTATTTTATTTTTTAAATTGATTTATTAACGAAACCTATGTACCTCTTTCCTATTCCAGTCAGTCAGTAAGTTAAGTGCCATACGGGATACACGCTTGGGCGATCATGTCTCGAAAGAGACATGACTGACTGTGCAGAAGATTATCCCACAATAAGTTGTCATTGCTTTCTGCAATAGAACCCAATCTGTCCTATTATTTGACTCATAACTGGAGGGAAGAGACAGATTAATACCTTTCCCTAGGGTATTTGTGCGTAAGTGAATGCAAGGAATTCAACTGGAATTCGAAATCAGCACCCCGATTTCTTTTTCCGAGTCGATATCCACTGCACCACAGCGCAGAAAAGAAGATACCTCGTTTAAATTTTGATTTAATTTAGTATTTCGTGCGGTATGATTGAGTACATAGAAAAATATGCAGATTATGTTGATAAAATAAATTATTATTTTAATTTTTTTTTTATATTGATTTATTAACGAGACCTATGTACGCATTTCCCATTCCAGTAGGAAATAGTAAAAAAAAACAAAAAACAAAAACAACCACGAATATCGTATAATTTATGGGATGCTCTTGTTTTTAGTGACATATCATGAGTCAAAAAATGTAAACAAAATAGCGTGTATTTAGTGTTTGGCCTTCAAAATGGTTGCAATCGCGTGTCTGCACGCAGCCGGCAGCTTACGTAGCGTCTTGTTCATCGTGATGAAAACTGTTTTTGTTTTATGTGAATTAAAAGGGTGCCTTGAAAGTATGTCGGTACGGTTACGCTTGGGTGGTTTCGTGTCTCGGACGGAGTCTTTCCGTCCGATCGAGATAATCTGGCCTAAATACGCGAGATTACACTTCGCTCAAAAGATAATCCTTCCTTCATTATGACAGTCATATCCTTCTACCGTCGCCACCAGCCTCAATATTTTGTTCCTTAAATTCTTTGTGTTTGCTTCAGCGACATTCTTTAACCGCCCCTCCCCCTGCCGCCACCACCACCACCAGCACCAGCATCACCACCCGGACAGTTCTAATTCGTTCACAAATTCTTTTCCAGTTTTTTGCCTAATCTTTATTTTTGTTCATATATTCTTCTTCTTCTTCTTCTTCTTCGTCTTCTTCTTCTTCTTTTTCTTCTTCTTTCCCTTCCCTTGCTTCCTTCCTTACTTCTTTTTCTTCTTTTTCTTTCCACTTCTTTCCTTCCTTCCTTCCTTCCTTCCTTCCTTCCTTCCTTCCTTCCTTCCTTCCCTTCCTTCCTTCCTTCCTTCTTCTTTTTCCTTTCCTTCCTTCCTTCCTTCCTTCCTTCCTTCTTCCTTCCTTCCTTCCTTTCTTCTTCTTCTTCTTTCTTCTTCTTCTTCTTCTTCTTCTTCTTTCCCTTTCCTTTCCTTTCCTACTTTTTCTTGTTCTTTCCCTTCCTTCCTTACTTTCTTCTTTTTCTTCTTCTTATTTTTTCCTTCCATTCTTCTTTTTCTTCTTCTCCCCCTTCCTTCCTTCTTTCCTTCTTCTTTTTCCCTTCCTTCCTTCCTTCCTTTTCTTCTTCTTCTTTTCCTTCCTTCCTTCCTTCCTTCTTTCCTTCTTTCCTTTTCTTTTTCTTCTTCTTCTTTCCCTTTCCTTTCTTCTTCTTCTTCTTCTTCTTCTTCTTCTTCTTCTTCTTCTTCTTCTTCTTCTTCTTCTTCTTCTTCCCTTCTTCTTCTTCTTCCCTTATCCTTCTTCCTCTTTTCTTCTACCTCATTTCTCTTCTTCTTCATCCTATTCTTCCTCCAGCCCCCTTTTCTTTAACTACTTTTGCTTTCTCTCCTCCACCTCCCCCTTCTCCTTCTCCTCCTCTTCCTCTCTTCTTTCTACACCTACTATTCCTACTACTTTTCCTCTTTCTCCTCCTCCCCTTTCCTTATTCTTCTTGTCTCCCTCTCCCACATTTTTCTTCTACTATTTCTACTTTTACAATTACTACTCCTTGGCCTACGGCCATATCATGTTGAAACATCGGTTTCCGTGCGATCAACGAAGTTAAGCAACATTGAGAGATGACCGCTTGGGAATAAAAGCTGTTGCAGCGCTTGGGTGTACGGGTGGTGTAATGGATCATGGCCCGAAATTAGAAATCGGCTCCCCGACTTCCAATTTCCGTTGGGTTCATTATATTCATTTCTGCGGAAATACCCTTGGGAAAGCTACGAATACATTTATCCCCCCCCCACACACACCAGCTGTGGGCTAATTAATAAAACTTGTATCCCTTAAACCATTATTATTTTCCCACCCCAACACCAAAAAAAAAAAAAGAAGAGAGAATGTGTACCAAAGATTTTTCGATTTTGGCATTAAATAACACATAGAGGTTGATATGCCTCTAAACAACAGCTTCTCTTTCTTCTTCTTCTCCTTCTTCCTCTTTTTTCGCCTTCTATCCTTCCGTTCTTCTTCTTCTTCTTCTTCTTCTTTTTCTTCTTCTTCTTATTATTTTTCTTCTCTCCTTAATTTCAAGTTTTACTTTCTTTAAATAACACATAGAGGTTGATATATCTCTAAACCAAAGCATGCTAACATCCAAATATGCTTCTCTTTTATCATCGTCATCTTCTTTTTTCTTCTTTTTCCCCTTCCTTCCTTCCTTCCTTCCTTCCTTCCTTCCTTCCTTCCTTCCTTCCTTCCTTCCTTCCTCTCTCTTCAATTTAGAGATTTCCCTTCTTTATTTAATACATAAAAGTTGATATGCCTCTAAACAACAGCCAAATATGCTTCTCTTCCTTCTTTTTCTTCTTCTTTTTTGTCGCCTTAAACCTCCTCCTCTTCCGCATCCTCCTCCTCCGTCTTCTTTTTCTTTTTCTTCTTTTTTGTCCCCTTACTTCTTCTTCTTCTTCTTCTTCTTCTTCTTCTTCTTCTTCTTCTTCTTCTTCTTTAATTTACCTTCTTTATATAACACACAGCGGTTGATTTGCCTTTTAATAAAAGCAAACAGCCAAAAATGCTTCTCTTTTTTCGACGTCTTCTTCTCCTTTTTCTTCATTTTTTCCCCCTTCCTTCCTTCCTTCCTTCCTTCCTTCCTTCCTTCCTTCTTCTTCTTCTTCTTCTTTAATTTACCTTCTTTATATAACACACAGCGGTTGATATGCCTTTTAATAAAAGCAAACACCCAAAAATGCTTCTCTTTCTTCGACGTCTTCTCCTTTTCTTCATTTTCTTAATTTTTCCCCCTCCCTTCCTTCCTTCCTTCCTTCCTTCCTTCCTCCTTCTTCTTCTTCTTCTTCTTCTTCTTCTTCTTCTTCTTCTTCTTCTCTCTCCAATTTAGACTTTTACCTTCTTTTTCTCACATGACATAAATTCTTTCTTTTTTTTACCTTCGCTACTTTTCCTTTGTTCTAATTCATTTTTTCGGTTTTCTTAATCTTCTCAAGTATCCCCCACCCCACAAAAATAAACCCAAAACTTTTCCCTTCAATGTACAATTATTCATCGTCTCATCCGCCATTTTCTCTTTCTTTTCACTGCCTTATTCTTTTCTCTCCTCGTCGACGAAACTTCTTTCTCAGTCATCCATGCTGATAAGATTAATGAAATAATAACAAAACCAGCAGAAGCACTAGACTTTCTTATAGTCCTAATAGTAATAAGTTTTCAAGCGTATACAAACGCTGGTAAAAATTATGGAATCACCTCAGTTCGGGACTTTTGCACTTTGCCACAAATAAAACAAATCATTGATATGACACAAAACATTTATTGTTTAATCGCTAAACATTCCTCATTCATGAAATATACCTCGGGCGATTAAACCATATCCTCCTGGCGTCAGTTTTAAAAGACGCCACTTTTATTCCCGAATATATTGCGATCATCTTGCGTAAAGTTTTCATGATTCTAGCTGAAAATATTTCTTTTTCTATTTTAAACCGATGTTTTTTATAATCATATCGCCCCAAGCAAAGCATTTTATTGCTACTGTCTTTCAGGGGGTTACATAGGAAGAAAGTTATGAGAAAGAGTGACAGGTTATAGGGGGATGTGAGGAAGTGGGTAAGAGAAGGATGACTGTGGCCATAAAGTGAGGGGTTAGTTTATATATTGTTGTAATGTAGAATTGATCCCCCACTTTATATCCACATTATAATAGTATAGAAATAATTTTTTTAATAATCATATCGCCCCAAGCAAGGCATTTTAATGACACTGTCTTGCAGAGGGTTACATAGGAGGAAAGTTATGAGAAAGAGTGACAGGTTATAGGGGGTGTCAGGAAGTGGGTAAGAGAAGGATGAGAATACTGATGAGAGTGGAGTGGACGGAGAAAGGAGAATGAGAGAGAGGATGCGTAGTGAGATAGGAGATGAGTATTGACTTTACATTTAAATTTTTGCAGATTGCAGCTGTCGGGCTATCTATCTATCTATCTATCTATCTATCTATCTATCTATCTATCTTTTTTTTATATATATAATCGTATCGCCCCAAGAAAGGCATTTTACTGCCACTGTTGTGCAGGGGTTTACATAGGAGGAAAGTTATGAGAAAGAGTGACAGGTTATATAGAAGGTATCAGGAAGCGGGTAAGAGAAGGATGACTGGACATAAAGTGAGGGATTTATATATTGATTGAGTTTATATATTGATTGTAATGTAGAATTGATCCCCCACTTTATATTTAAATTATAATACCATAGAATTCTTTTTTTTATAATCATATCGCCACAAGCAAGGCATTTTACTGCCACTGTTTTGCAGGGGGTTACATAGGAGGAAAGTCATGAGAAAGAGTGACAGGTTATAGGGGGTTTCAGGAAGTGGGTAAGAGAAGAACGAGAATACTGATGAGAGTGGACTGAAAGGAGAAAAGTGCATGAGGGAGAGGAGAAAAAAAGAAAGAAACAAAGAAAGAATTGGAGGATTTATTTAAAATAATCATATCGCCCCAAGCAAGGCATTTTACAGCCACTGGTGCACAGGGGGTTACATGAGAGGAATGTTATGAGAAAGAGTGACAGGTTGTAGGTGTGTCAGGAAGTGAATAAGAGAAGGATGAGAATAATGATGAGAGTGGAGTTGACGGAAAAAGGAGCATGAGAGACAGAGACAGATAGAGAGAGAGAGAGAGAGAGAGAGAGAGAGAGAGGGTGCAAGGCAGTGAGATAGGAGATGACTATTGACTTTACATTTAAATTCTTGGAGGCAGCTACTGTCGGAAAAGCAAGTAAATGGAAAGGAATTCCACAGGCGGAAAACGCGAGAAAAGAAGCTGATGGAGTAGATTTGCGTTTACAATTTATTGGTTTCACAGTAAAAGGGTAGGACCTAGTTGCTAATCTCGTGGCTGGAGTAAATTTATATGTAGGGGGTACCAGTGAGCTAAGTTCATCGGATCAGAAGCCGTGAAAATATTTGTAGAAGAGACACAGGGAAGCCACATTACGCCGGTGAGAAAGTGACTGTATCTGAGCTGCCAAATCACCATATTCATAGCAACAAAGCAACAAAGCTGCTAAGACACAAGGGGTTACTGGGTGCGAAAGAATTAGAAAAGAGAAACGTTATTAAAGAGCGAGAACAATTGGAGAAGCACGGAGTCGGAAGAGAGTTCCACGTGCGAGAATTGTGATAAAGGAAATTGTTAGTATAGACGTTACAGCTATATCTAGCCAATTAAACTTAGAATTGATGAGACCTTGCCGCCATTCTAGTACAGCACTTAAATTTTAAAAAATCTAAGTGTTATAGTGAAGATTTCATTCAAACAATTACCATAAAGGTATTTGTCGAAAAGGCACAACGATGCAAGATTACCGTGGCGGAAAGGGGAATAAAGCCGTTATGCTAGGTGAGGACCAATAATATTACTGGTTCTTTATTGGATTTTATCTAGAATCTGTAAATATATAGCAGGAGCCACAGCCCTGATGTGACAGCTGAATTCAAAGCAAAGACGAATGATGAACTTATAAAAATGGAAAATAGAACCAGGGGAGAAAATTGTCTGAGACGATAGTGTGAACTAAAGTTATTATGATCCCAACCGAAAATATATCTTAAAAATCGAATTCACCCCAGGCAAGGGAGCAGAGCCATTAAGACACACGGGGTTACTGGGTGGGAAATGATTATAAAACAAGGTTATTAAGAAGCGAGAACATTGGAAGAGGGATCAAGAAGACAGTAGATAAGATGAATGGAAAGGATGGAGCTGGAAGCGAGTTCCACACGCGTGAAAACTGACAGTTACATCATAGAACTGACAGTTAGATCTAGTGAATTTTAACCGAAAATAACTAACTTTGTAGATGTAAGGAGCGTGTTCTTTGGACGTCGGGGTTCACTAGTGAAGCAGTAAGGAAATGGTTAATGCTTTTTTTATTAGCCTTGTGTCATACATAACCGAATTTCCTACAACTTAGGATTATTCGCTATCATCGGAAGTTTCGAGATTAGAATGTTTGCATATTTAAACAGAAATTTATTAATGGAAAAGAATAACATGAATTGGTAGGAGTTAAAATTTCATGAGAAACAGTAGTAAGTCGTTAAGGGTATCAAGCGTTCGTAGTAGTCACTTGTGTGGCTGCAGGCAGGAACGTATGTATGTCTGTCTGTCTGTATGTATGTATGTATGTATGAGCGTTTGTTGGGTAGGAGTGTCTTTGAAGTTATCGCTCAGGGTGAATGGTGAAAAGAAAGGAGGTAAGAGATGAGAGGAGACAATAATAGGAGAAAGATGGAGACAATAATAGCTTGACATTTTATATATATATATATATATATATATATTAATAAATCATTATTATATCCCCACCACAGAAAAAAAAATACTAGAATTTTAAAATTTTCTGCTTTTAAATAACCTGCAAAGAATTGATTGCGTATACTTTTTGGACGTCGGGGCTCACCAATGTAGAAGAAGGGAGAGGGTTAATGCTTATTAAATCGGCCTTGTGTCATACATATCCGAACTCCCTACAACTTAAGATCATTCGCTATCATCAGAAAGTTGGGGATCGGAATGTTTGGAAGAATAAATGTATACCTTTTGCATGTTTAAATAGAAATTCATTAGTAGAAAGAATAACATAAATTTGTAGAAGTTAATGTTTATTAAGAAACAGTAGTATATAGTTAAGGGTATCAAGAGTTCGTAGTAGTAACTTGTGTGGCTGTAGGCAAGAAAGTACGTAGGTATGTATGTATGAGCTTTAATTGTTGCGTAGGATTGTCTTTGAAGTTATCGCTCCTCAGGGTGAATGGTGAAAAGGAAGGCGGTGAGTGTTGAGAGAGAAACATGGAGACAATAATAGCGATCGCTTGACGTTTGTCAAGGGACGTGTTAATTACGCTCGTCTCATTTCTCTCTGGCGACGGTCGAGCTTGCTCCGTCTTTTATATTTGTTGTAATGGAATAACCTCTCTCCCCCTAGCAATGGACTGTCACTCATTATAAATACACCACGCAGTAGATTACGAGCGAGCTGGTGACCGTAAGTAGTCTGCGCTCCATTTTTTGTACATAGTGACTATTGAAGCAGCGCAAATGTGGTTCTAGAGAAGGATGCTGCGGATATCGTGGACTGAGCATGCAAGCAACGATGAGGTGTTGGAAAGAATGGCAACAAAAAGAAAATTAATACTGAGCATCAGGAAGTGACAACTGAAGTTCCTGGGACATGCAATGAGGAAAGAGAGCTTGGAGAACCTGATTCTGACAGGCCAGATAGAAGGGAAAAAAGACAGAGGAAGGCAGCGGATAACATATTTGCAGGGCCTGATCAGGTGGATGACGGAACGGGGGTTGCCAGGAGTAACCGGAGCAAACATACTAAGAGTCACAAGGGATAGGGAGACGTGGAGAACCATGATCGCCTACGCCCTGAAGGGACAGGACACATAAAAGAAGAAGAAGACTATTTTGTGGACTCTTAATATTTGTACCTTTAGTATAATAGCCCTTATAGTTGATTTAACCTTAGTCTTTACCACTCGGACTAACCACTCATTTGTTTGTATCGTATTTTCACGACACAACAATATAATTTGTACGTCTTTGGGAATTCACTCCCGGATGTGATTCTGGACGTTCTATTTTGTTTTTAGATGTTTCCTAGTTTTCTATTAGCCGAAAGCATTTCACATGGAGGTGTGAAATTTCGCGAGTTTTGTGTGTGCTAAGTGGCGGTATTTACCCCGGGATATTTGAGCCGGCTTCTTTCCTAGAATAAGTTTTATAGGAATAATTTGGTCTCCACAAACAGTCCCTAAACACATGTGATGTGAATATTTTCCAGCAGTATTTTGTCAATTTATACTGCGGTAGACTGATTTTCAACCAAGTCTATAGAACCCAGTATGTCTTGCAATTTACCCATAGCTGGGGGTAGAAGAGATGGACTCATATCTTTCACATTTGAAGCACGCAAAGGAATACAAGAAATTGATACTTCCAGTGCTTCTAACTAGAAACTGATGAGATCTCGATCCCCGTCTTTTACTACGTATTTATATACTAGCATTATAGCCCGGCGTTGCTCGGGAGTAATGAAAGCTTTAAAACTAATCTATGGTCCTGGAGATCAGACTCTTTGGACGTTTGCACGAAAGACTAAAAAGCAATAGTTGTTTCCCTGTTAAAACGAAACCGTAGACTGAAAGAAAAATGAATGGATATAAGTCAAATGTTGATTTCCTGGTATCGATATCAAATAAGTATTTTTTCGTCGTAAACTGAATTTTGAAGGCTAAATAAGTCCTCTGAGTAAATGGTATCATGGATGAGACTAAGAACTACAATTATACCTACTTAGAGCCAAACCCGAAGCAAAAACTAAAATAAAAGGACTGAAAAGATACAGACATACAGGCAGATAAACAGACACACACACAAGCATCTTGCCTTTTTTATATATATATATATTATCGATTTTCTGCACTATTGTAAGAACTGCAACCTTGAAACTTCTGAATATCGTTTCTTATGTCTTTGTCTATGCGTGTATCAAATTTGATTAAAATCGGACAACTCCTTATATAACCCAATTTTTTCGATTATCGATTTTCGATATTTATCGGGGGTACCTCGACACAAAAAGCTAGCTAAGAACACTCGCAGACGCGTATAGTACAACTGTGTAAATTTTCAAGAAAATCGGTTCAGCCGTTTCGGAGTCTATACACACAGACACACACAGATACACACACTGAGACACAGTTCCTTTTATAAATAAGTTTGTATATATATATATATATATATATATATATATATACACTACAGGCCATAACTATTAGCCCACCCCAATGTTTTCAAAAAATGATGTATTTCATACTATTTTTTTAATATTTTTTACTTAGTGAATAATTGTAAATGAAAATAGAATGGTTCTTTTGTTAGTATTGCACAATAACATGCGCATCAAATGAATTTATAAATATTTAATAATTACCTATATTGCAGTTTCATCAATGAAAGAATGAAGAAAATTTAGGGTGATTCGGACGAGTTCATCTTTGCTTCCTTGCTTTGAAAATTTTCTAATAATAATAACAAAAGAACCATTGCATTTTCATTTGGCAATAAATACTAAAATACTATGAAATACATCATTTCTTTAAAAAAAAGATCTAGCGTGGCCTAATAATTATGGCCAGTCGTGCATATATATATATATATATATATATATATATATATATATATATATATGTGTGTGTGTGTGTGTGTGTGTATATATATATATATTAGAAAGGATAAGAGTAGTCTAAAAGGCATAATTAATATAAGAGACGTGTAAAATATTTTTTAATCGCTTCAACCCAAGCAATGTAGTACCGCCACTGATGTGCAGGGGGCTACAAGTAAATGTTTATGAGGAGAGTGAAGAGAAAGACGTATCTGTTACAGGGGGTGTCAGAGAAAGGGGTAAGAGATGGATTGGAACACAGGTGTGAAGAGAGTTGTGACGGTAAAGAGAAAGGAAAAAAACAAGATATACAGATTAATATAGAAAGAACTGGAGTAAATGGATAAGAGATGGGGATTGACATTGCATTTAAATTCTTGGAGGTTTTAGCCGTCAGGAAAGTAAGTATATAGAAGATGAGTTCCACATGCGGGAAGTGCGAGAAAAGAAGCTGAAAGAGTAGAATTGTGGCCTGCATTTGGTTGATCTAACTGTCAAATGGTGGGACCTTGTTGCCATATGTTCGTCAAAGCAGAAGCCATGAAAATATTTGTAGAAGAGACAGATGGAAGCCACTTTCCGCCGATGAGAAAGTGGCTGGAGTCGAGCAGCCAGGTCGGGACCAATTACAGTACAAATTCTCCTTTTGAGCCTGTTAAGAACACTGATATGAGCAGCAGGGGCACCTGACCAAATATAACAACAGTGTTCCAAGCATGGTTGAATGGTTGATTTGTATATGTGCAAGATGGATTCAGGCGGAAAAAATTATCTCAGGTTCATCGAATTAAAACCTATTTTGTTTTCTTCTATGTGACACCACAAATTCCTATTCCTTGTTCTTAGAATTTTTTTCTGACAACCGGTCCACCATCTTTTAACACAATAACATTAGGTAAGTGGCTAAGGCTATTTCCCCATCTCTCTTGCTCTGACTTTACCGCGTGAGTGTTTAGTTTTTCAAGCTCTCCTTCCTCGTTATTTGAGCAAGAAATTTATTCTGTCTTTGTTCGATTCTGAGTAGAAATATTCATTGCCATTTTCCAAAAGTCTTCCTTGTTTCCCACTCGCTCCCTGCATGGAATTATCTGTAGAACTGTTTTCGTCTACCGGGATTGTTCTCGTTCACCTGAAGAGATCCAGAGCGCACGACGTCTGAAACGTTCTGTAAAATGGCAACAAAATGGGAACGTTACATTCTGTCTCTATGTCAGACCCGTTTTCTCGCAGAAATCAGAGTCTATCTCCAACTGGTCATTAAAATTGATTGTTCTTCTTGTCTCGGCTACGTCGTCCTTTCACTGACCCCTATAACCATAAAAAAAAGAACACTTCTAATCTATCTCATTGAAAACGCAAAAGAGCAGTCTAGGTCACTTGATATTTGCTGACGTGACCAGTGGAAAGCAAATTGCAAAGGCTGCAGCACTTGGGCAACGGTTACGAATTTAGGATGGGTTTGGAATGAATTACGTAGTTGTACACTTCGGGCTTAAATTTTTTTTTTTTTTTTTTGTATAGGCGTTTCACCCCGAGCAAGGCATGTCACTGCCACTACTGCACAGGGGGCTACATAGAGTGGAGAAAGGATGATTAAATATAGGAAATGTCAGAGGGTGGGTGATAGACGGGTAAGGATACCGAGAGTGAGGGTTGGGCAAATGAGAGTGTTCTGAGAATAAATGGGAGTTAGTGTGATAGGAGGTGTCTATTGACCCTGCACTTAAACACCTGGAGATTGTAGCTGTCGGGAAAGCAGACATGTGAAAGGGAGTTCCACAGGCGGGAAGCGCGAGAAAAGAAGCTGTTGGAGTAGAATTTACGGTTACATCTTATTTGTTTAACTGTAAAAGGGTGGGACCTAGTTGCTAATCTAGTATCTCGTGTAAATTCGTGCTTAGGCGGCAGCAGTGATCTAAGCTCATCGGAGCAGAAGCCATGAAAGTACTTGTAGAAGAGGCACAGGGAAGCCACATCACGCCGGTGAGAGAGTGGTTGCAGCCGGTCTGCCAAGTCAGTGGAGAAGAATGGTGCGACTAGGGAGGCTAAACGGGCAGGCCTGTATGACTAGCTTTATATGAGTACCTTTCAATTCATAAGAAACCAAGAAGCTAGATAACGCTTTCAACCTTTCCAGAGAGGTGGACGTATTTCGGGATATGAGGATGTCAATTGTGCCATCATTATCGAGAACTAGAAAGAATACTTTAAAACCAAGGGAAAAAGCAGGAAATTGAAATAGAGTAAGTGTAAGAAATGACTAAATGACATCATTGTTGAAAACTGCTGGGATAGCCAAAAGTTTCCAGGAGTATTGAAGATACTTCATCTCGATTGTAAGCCGTTGGTAGGAAGTGAGGTAAACTCGAAATAAAACAATAACAAAAACAATAATGAAAAAGTACATGTGTTTGTAGCAGAAACGTAAAAATAGAAGATTGGTAAGAATGGTGATCCAGTAGAGTGAAGTAATGTCTATATTTCTGAGATGAGATAGTATTTATAATATTTACATTATTTCGACTATTGTCCTCATCTTTGTTGCCATTTGTCTATATTTCTGAGATGAGGTAGTATTTATAATATTTACATTATTTCGACTATTGTCCTCATCTTTATTGCCATTTGAACGACGTTTAATAATAGATCATTCTATTTGTCTATATTTCTGAGATGAGGTAGCATTTACACTTAGGGCCCGGAAGTTTTTTCCGCCTAAATCTATCATGCACATATATAAATCTACCATCCGCCCGTGCATTGAATACTGCTGCCACATCTGGTCGGGTGCCCCTGCTATTCTCCTCGGGCTTCTCGATAAGATTCAGAGGAGGGTCTGTAATGTGATAGGTACCGACTTGGCAGACCGCCTGCAGTCTCTCTCCCACCGGCGCGACGTGGCTTCCCTGTGTCTCTTCTATAAATACTTTCATGGCTTCTGCTCCGATGAACTTAGATCACTGGTGCCCCCTGAATACGAATTTGAACGAGATACTAGATTAGCAACTAGATCCCACCCTTTTACAATGAAACCGATAAAATGCAACCGTAACTTCTACTCCAACAGTTTCTTTCCTTGCACTTCCCGACTGTGGAATTCTCTTCCACACGATTGCTTCCCCGACGGCTACAATCTCCAGGAGTTTAAATGTAAGGTCAAAAGACACCTCCTAACACACTAATCTGCTCCTATTCTATCAAACACTCTTCCCATCTGCCCAACCCTCATCTTCGGTATCCTTACTCATCTGTCACCTTCCTCCTGACATTCCCTATGTCTAACCACTCCTTCTCTTTACCTTCCCCTATGTAGCCCCATGCGCAATAGTGGCAGTGGAATGCTTTGCTTGGGGTGAGATGATTAAAAATAAAAACATTATTTCAACTATTGTCCTCATCTTTATTGCCATTTGAACGACGTTTAATAATAGATCATTCTATTTGTCTATATTTCTGTGATGAGGTAATATTTGCAGTATTTACATTATTCGGACTATTGTCCTCATCTTTGTTGACATTTGTACGATGTTTCGGCTGTTGTACGCTCCGGCCTTCGTCAGGTGCTAGGAATTTCAAACCGAACCCTTTATTACAAGCACTGAGGTATATCATCCTCACCGATTCTCTTCCCAAGCCGATATCCACTGCACCACAACGTACATCCGTCACTGAACGCTTACAGCGCCTGGTATTCTAAGTACTGACCAGGCTAAACGTTGCTCAACTTCGGTGATCGATCGAGAACCGGTGTATTCAACGTGATATGCCGTAAGCATACCACGTTGTATAGCATTAACGGAGCGAATCTTGTTTACTAAGGAAGTAAATAGGCAAGAATGGGTAAGAACGATAACCCAATGATTTGATATACTTTTGGGAACTCTCGACGGGCGAATATAAATAGCATTAATAAAGTGAATACGTTATTTACTAAGGAAGTAATACACGATAATGGTGAAGAAAGATGATTCAATAGCCTGAATTGCTGTAAGGAATTTTCAAAAAAATAATGCAGATAGAATTAATGAGACCTTGTATTATGTTAACAATAAAATATATGAAATAGGCGAAAATGGGTGTGGACGGTGATCAAATATGGAGGAGTATTTGATTGAACACTCATCAACGGATTAATAATAACAATAATGATAGTATAAATTTAGCCAAATCAGAAATATGAAAGAAAAAAAGAAAAAAAGAAAATTGGGATGAATCGAAAGCCACTTGACTGAGCTACTCTAGTAAAGTTTCAATGAGATAATAGAGATGACATTAATAGGGGGCGCGTAACATGTTTACTAACACGGAAAAGAAACTACAAGAACTCTTACTGAAGGTAGCTGAAGCGAGTGACAAGAAAGGACTACAAAAAAAAAAAAACTACAAGAAAAGCTTACATGGTCATCAGCAAAAAGCGCAACCCAAAATGCAGAATGAAACTGTGGGCACAAAAATTTAACAGAAGACGGAAAATGCGACACAGAGATCCGAAGGAGAATTGGCAAGGCGAAGGACGCGTTCCAGAAGCTGAGTAGAGTATTAAGTGACAGGAAAATTTCGTTAGAAACAAAGAAAACAGTACTGGATCGTTATGTGATGTCATTTCTTTAATATGGCAGTGGATGCTGGACAATAACATAAAAAAACTTGTAGCAATTGAAATGTGGTTCTACAGAAGGATGCTGTGAATAGCTTGGATCGAACACGTGAGCAATTTTTGGAAATGATGGAAACGAAAAGGAAATTAATACTGAGCATTAGGAAGAGACAGCTAACGTTCCTGTGACATGCAATGAGGAAGGAGGGCTTGGAGAACCTGATACTAATAGGCCAGATAGAGGAGAAAAGAGAGAGGGGAAAGTAGTAGATAACATATGACAAGGGCCTGAGCAGGTGGGTGACAGAACGGGGTTTGCGTGAAGAAAGTGTACTAAGAGCCACCAGATATACAGAGACGTAGACAGCCATGATCCCCTACGTCCTGAAAGGACAAGAACATAGAAGAAGATGAAGAAGAATATGTTTACTTAATAATATACAAAATATGTGATAATGGATAAGAACAGTCATCGAATGTGGATGATTACGGGTGAAGGGATCTGACTTAATTTTCCTTAGTGAAGGAATATATATTATTTTTATTCCCACGTGGGTTAGTAAATAATTTTACGACAGGTCACCATTTAACGATGAGGCCGAAAGGAGAAATTAAATGATTGAATTAATGAACGCTTGTCCTCAAAGAGACTTTTACATTATAGCAAACAATAATAAATTCATACAAACAAGTGTCCATACGTAGAGAAATACATATCTATCATATCTAACGCAAAGCATAGTATCAGAAGGAACAAAAGGAAAAGGTCTTAAATTGAAAATACCTCTCTTCAGCCATTGTCATGACTCCAGATTTGGAGCGACCTAATTCATTTATATCCCAAAGGAGGCTTCATCTGTGTCCAAACGGGACAAGTGTTTTATGTTCTAGCAGAACATGACGGTAAACAGATTCTGCTTAGGTCAAAGGCCTAAGCCGAAGGAAACAACCTTTTTCTTCGGTTGCTGTTAGCTAAAAGTATGTGACTAGTGTTTGGGTCACTATCAGGAGGAACGTCACGAGTGGTTGTCAAGTGACCACGTGACTTTATCTTGACCAAAGGGAGATAAGCACCTTTTACATCCTAACACTGGATTGAATACCCAACAACAGAATAATAATAATGACAGACATTCCATTACAATCTATTACGCTTTTTTTATTGGATCTAACAAAATCTTCGTATTTCTCAACACTAGAAGGCATCATTCGCTTTGAGTGTTTGGATTTCGGTGTCATATTTTCTATCCTCTGTTAAAATACTACTTAGGTATTTCGAATTTTGTACGTGAATTTAGAGAATTCAATTTGTAGTTCGCATCTTTGCAGGGTCTTTTTCTGACAATCTTACAATATAAATATTTATTCCGATTTTATTAAACTAGATCTTTAATTTCGGTTTACAGACCCCCAACGTCACAAAGATAACTGGTGCAACCACTGGACTCTAGCTCTCTCCCTTCCCCTGTATAACCTTCCCTTTCTCTCCACCTATGTATCTGTCATCGCACCTGCTTTCTCAGCTTTCTGTTGTTCCTTTCTTACTAGCTTGTACTCCTCACTCTTTTCTAATTAATCTTTTTACATTTATGTAACCCCCTGCACATCAGTGGCATTTCCGCCTTGCTCGGGGTGAAATGATTAAAAAAAAATATTGACATGAATATCCGACAACCTGGCAAATATTTTCCCGTTGTTCGCATGACTTGTCCCTTGTATTTTTAGCATTTGTTTGAAGAACCTCACCGCACTCTTTTCAAGTTGCTTCTTCATCATCTTCAACAAACTGTACGGCAAATATTAAAAAACAAACTAAGATTTCACATGAAAGTTCACAATTTTTTTCTTGTTTCTAAAGAAAATCTTTCTTGATTAACATCTTGCTTATTTTCGAAACGGCAACTTTCGCTAATTCTCTTACTACAAGGTAACCAAAAAAGTTCTGTCCGTTTTTTGATTAGTCATTGTATGAAGTTGAAATATATACGAAATGCGTGAAGCAATTGTTTTCGAATTCGGACAGCCGGAAGTAGGAACATCAGACGTTATAAAAAACACGTGCACCGTGCCCGGCCATCAGTTATAAGCTGGACAGAAGGATGGAAGTGTCTAGGGATCTCGTTCGGGGCTGTTTGCTTTACGACTTCAAAGCTGCATCAAGTCGCCGCATATGTCAAGCGTTTGGGGATAGCGCTGTGGATAAACGTACTGCAAGGCGTTGGTTTCGAAAATTTAAGTCGGAAGATTTGTCTCTCCATGATGAGCTTCGCAGTGGACGACCACAGGTCTTGAATGACGGAGTCCTGAAGGCGGCCATTGAAGAGAACTGTAGTCTAACGTGTGGTGAATTTGCAAGACAGTTTAACGTTTCCGATGAAACAGCTAGACTTCACCGGTACCGCCTAGGTAAGACGTACAAACTGACCAAGTGGGTTCCGCAAACGCTGTTGGAGGTCCACAAGAGACAACCAGTGGCAGCCTGCGTATCGCTGCTTTCTCGCCACCGTAGCGCATTCTTATTCAATCGAGTGCTTACCGGTGATAAAAAGTGGGTTTTGTACGAAACTCCCAAGAGTACTAAACATTGGTTGTTTCCTTAGGATGCTGTCCCTCACATCGCAAGACCACCCATGCACCCACGTAAGATTATGCTTTGTATCTGGTGGACAGGTCGTCAAGTTGTTCATTATGAACTGCTACCAACGGGCCAAACGGTCACTGGAGACCTTAACTCGCAGCAATTGAAACGTGTGCAACAGGCATTGCGCCAGGAGGAGCCAGTACTAGTGAATCGCAAAGGTGTGCATTTCCTCTATGACAACGCCAGGCCGCATGTCACGCGAGTGGTCAGGGATACCATACAGCAACTTGGGTGGGAAACTTTGGGCCATCCACCTTATTCACCAGACCTTGCGCCATCCGATTACCACCTCTTCCACTCCCTGGATAATCATCTTCGTCGGAAATCCTTCACCAATGAAGCAGGTTTGCGCAAAGCCCTCACGGACTTCTTTGCGTCAAAACAATCCGAGTTCCACCGCAAGGGAATTGAACAGCTGGAGATACGTTGACAGAAGGTGCTGGATGCCGATGGCGATTACTTCGAAGACTAAATATAAGTTACACATACTGTGAAGGGTTTTCATTTTTTTTTTTTCCTTAAAAAACGGACAGAACATTTTTGGTTACCTTGTACATACCTTTGGAAAAGGTATTAATCCATCTCTTCCATCAAGGTATGGATAAAATAACAGGATTGGTCTCTATAGCCTTGACTGGCAACCAGTCTACCGCAGAAAGTAATGGCAAACTACCGCGGGGAAATCTTCTGCCCAGTAAATCATATCTCACCCTAGCATGTATCACTTATGACACTTAACTGGCAGACTGAATATAATAGTTGGAAACGTAAGAAAAATTTCTACTGGGCATAAAGTGGGGGATAAGTTTCAATTGTCAAAAGAATAAACTGGTTTTCCTAGAACTAATACAAATTTATATAATCAGTAACAAAGAAAATTTATGTTTCTGTTAGACCAAACGTAGGGATCTGTTTGCTATTGTTATGAAGTAGTAAACTGATCCCCCACTAATTACTACTTATTGATATAATAATATAATCCATCTCTTCTTCCTCCAGCTATGGGTTAAATAGCAGGGAGTTTTGATTCTGAAGCCTTGGTTTGCAAAAGGTCTACCATAGAATGTAATGGCACACTACTGCGGGAAAATCTTCTGCCTAGTCAGTCATGTCTCTTTCGAGACATGATCTGCCAATCGTGCATCACGTATGATAATTAACTGACTGACTGAATATAAGAGTTGGAAACGCAAAAAAAGCTTCTACTGGCTATAAAAAGGGAGATCTGTTTTCTATCGTTATGAAGTAATAAACTGATATCTTAGTATTAATAGAAATTAATCTTAATCAAATACAATTAAAGCTTCTATTAGACCTAAAATTGGGGATCTGTTTTCAATTGTTATAAAGTAATAAACGGATCCCTTACTAATTACTACTTATTAACATAAGATTATGATCCATCTCTTCTTTCTCCAGCTATGGGTTAAATAGCATAACAGATTGTGTTCTGTAGCTCTGGTTGTCAATAAGTTTAGCGCAGAAAATAATGGCAACCTACTAAGGAAAGATTTTCTGCCCAGTCAGTCTAGCAAGAACCATATCATCAGCCATTTTTTCGCTCTGCTCCACTCGGACGTCACGACAGAACATCGACTCATACTTCTAATTTTCTGCAGATCACGACATGTCCATCTTGGTCATCAGTTAATCAACGGCCGATCGCCTGTCTACCACGGCCATAGCTAGATTCAATTTCATTATAATAATATGAAACTGCGTCAGAGTTTTGTCTTTATTGTAGGTCGGGTCACCGCCCTCCTCGTCTTTTCCAATTTCCCTTTACCGTTTTTTTTTTTTTTTTTCTGCAGGCTTAACTCGTTCCTTACTCTGTCCGTTACATTTTTGCCACAATCAAACTTGGCATTGTGTCAGAGAGAGCTTTAAAAAGATTTTTTATGCTCGCGCATATGAGACAACTCTTTACTATAGAGAAGCCTGTGACAAGATTTGGGTGTTGCCGAGGTCAAAGGGGACGAATTGCGCCAAAATAAAATTGGGACGTCTGTCTTTGTTTATTCTTTCTTTTTTTCTTATTTATTTCTATCTTTTCGTCTCCCGTTTTCTTTTTTCTTTTTCTTTTTCCTTTCTTTCTTCTGTCTTTTTTGCGACTTTTTTTTCGTTCTTTCTCTTCCAATGAATCTTTTCCATGTTTTTCTTTAAAAAATTCTTCGTTTCATTATTTTTTTTCTAGATTCTTTATTTTCTTGCTTATTCCTCTCTAACTTCAATAATTTCCTTTGTAATTTCAGATAAATATTCACTTCATTCTCTCTCTTTTCTTTTTCTTTTCTCTCTTTTTCTTTTGTCTGTTTCTTTCTTTCTCTGCTTATTTCTTCTATTTCAATTAAATGCTTCATTCCTTCCTTTATCTTTCATTCATTTTTCTTCCTTTCTTAGTGCATTTCTTTCTTTTCCCTTCCTGAATTTTTTCTTCATTTATTTTTCTTTCTTTCTTTCTTTCTTTCTTTCTTTCTTTCTTTCTTTCTTTCTCCTAAATCTATTGACTTTCTTTCTCTCTTTATTTTTCGTTCATTTATCTTTCATTCACTTTGCTTGTTTTTTCTTGTTTACCATTCACTTTAACTGTTTTTTCTTTTCTCTTCTTTCTTTCGTTCTTTCTTTCTTTCTTTCTTTCTTTTTTCTCTTAAATCTATTGACATTCGTTCTCTTCTTATTTTTCATTCATTTATCTATCATTCACTTTTTCTTTTATCTTGTTTTACATTCATTTTAATTATTTTTCTTTTTTCTTACTTTTTCTTTCTGTTTCTTTCTTTCTTTTACATCTTCTTTCATTCTTGCATTCCTTTATATTAAATTCTTTTAGCTGTCATTAACTTTTCTGTCTTTCTTTCTTTCTTTCTTTCTTTCTTCTCCTTTATAATACTTTCTTTCTTCTTCTAATTAACTTTTTATTCTTACGTTCTTTCACATATTTCTCTTTCTTTCTCTTTTTCTTTCGCTCATTCTTCCTTCTTACGTCCCTTTCTTTTTTTCTTTACTCACTTGCCCTTACCTTCTTTTTTTCTGCTCAGAGGTTTATTTTTCATTACCTCCAATTTTCTTTTCTCGGACCATCTTTTTTTCCCATAAATTATATTGTAATATTTTCTGTGTTGGAATCTTTTCATTTTGTCTTAAATTCTTCATTTTACTCATCTCCATGTTGAACAATTTCTCCTGTTTCAGCTTTTTTTTTTTTTCGTAAAATCTTTCTTTTTTTTTTCTAAACGTTTTTTTATTTTCTCCTCTTCTCCTTTTCTTTATAAGCGTCCCTCGTTATTCTTTTGTTTGTCTTTCACTTATACGCATAACTCTCACTTCGTATTTCATTCTGTTTTTCTCTCTTCAGTCTATCGTTACGTTCTTTTGACTCTTCATATATATATTTGCAAAACAAGCATACAAAAAAGATAAATTGTCACAGTGAATCTTCATTAAAGATAATTTTCTTCATCAGCTCGAAAAAAAAAAAAGAAAAAAGAAAAGATGTCGGCTTTTGAACTTTTCATGTGTATGGATGTCTCTGAGTGAGACATTTCTGACATTTTGCCAATTCATTCAGTTTAGGAAGAAGCGTTTTTCCAGCCATAGATCAGACATTCACAAGCATCAATACTTTCACCCTGCTTATATATATATATATATATATATATATATATATATATATATATATATATATATATGAATTTAAATAAACATAGTTTCATGTGTGTTTTTTTAATATCTGGACCTAGGCTGCCTTTCGGCCAAGGCTTCATCAAGGACGAGTCGTTGGCAACTTTAATTATGTCGGATCGATTAGGAAAGAATTATGAGAGACTAGCAGCATAGCCCGACGTTGCTCGGGTGTAATGAAAGCTTTAAAACTAATCCATGGTCCTGGGGCTCAGACTCTTTGGACGTTGGCACGAAAGACTAAAAAGCAATAATTGTTTCCAATTAAAGCGAAACCGTAGACTGAAAGAAAAATGAATGGATGTAGGTCAAATTTTGATTTCCTGGTATCGATATCAAATAAGTATTTTTCGTTCTAAACTGAATTTTGAAGGCTAAATAAGTCCTCTGAGTAAATGGTATCATGTCTGAAACTAAGAACTACAATTATACCTATTAGAGCCAAACCCGAAGCAAAAACTAAAATAAAAGAGATGAAAAAATACAGACATACAGGCAGATAAACAGACACACACAAATATCTTGCATTTTATATATATATAAGCGATTTTCTGCACTATTGTAAGAACTGCAACCTTGAAACTTCTAAATATCGTTTCTGATGTGTTTGTCTATGAGTGTATCAAATTTGATTAAAATCGGACCACTCCTTCTATAACTCGATTTTTTTAATTATCGATTTTCGATATATATCGGGGGTACCTCGACAAAAAACCTAGCTACGAACACTCGCAGACGCTTATAGTACAACTGTGTAAATTTTCAAGAAAATCGGCTCAGCCGTTTCGGAGTCTATAGGTAATGGACATACACACACAGACAAACACACACACAGACAAAGTTACATTTATAAATAAGTTTAGATAGTACTGGAACACGCTTAAAATTGCGAATATTGTAATTACGTAAAATTAAGGGAAAAATGCATCAATAAAGTTACTATTAAAATGCGTAAATAAAGAAAAAATGATCCAGTGGCGTATAAAAAGGAAAAAATAAAACTGACATATCTTATTTATAAATAGAACTTTGTCTGTGTATGTGTCTCTGTGTCTCTGTGTGTGTGTCTGTGTGTGTCCGTTACCTATAGACTCCGAAACGGCTGAACCGATTTTCTTGAAAATTTACACAGTTGTACTATAAGAGTCTGCGAGTGTTCTTAGCTAGGTTTTGTGTCGAAGTATCACCGATAAATATCGAAAATCGATAATCGAAAAAATCGGGTAAGAGGAGGAGTGGTCCAATTTTAATCAAATTTGATACACACATAGACAAAGACATAAGAAACGATATTTAGAATCTTCAAGATAAAAGCTTTCATTACACCCGAGCAACGCCGGGCTATACTGCTAATATATATATAAAAGGCAAGCTGTTTGTGTATGCGTGTGTGTGTTTATCTGCCTGTATGTCTGTAATTTTTTCAGCTCTTTTATTTATTTCTTGCTTCGGGTTTGGCTCTAAGTACGTATAATTGTAGTTCTTAGTCTCAGCCATGATGCTATTTACTCAGAGGACATATTTAGCCTTCAAAATTCAGTTTACGTCGAAAAAAACTTATTTGATATCGATACCAGGAAATCAAAATTTGACTTATATCCATTCATTTTTCTTTCAGTCTACGGTTTCGCTTTAACTGGAAACAATTATTGCTTTTTAGTCTTTCGTGCCAACGTCCAAAGAGTCTGAGCTCCAGGACCATGGATTAGTTTTAAAGCTTTCATTACACCCGAGCAACGCCGGCATATACTGCTAGTCGCCATATAAATGCAGGCATCTTTAAAATTCTCCTTCTGCTTGCACAATACAGGCTGAAATATTTTTAAGCATAAAGTTTCCAAAATTGATAAATGGTGTTTTGATCTGCCTGCATGCAACGTGGAAAATGAGTCAGTCGACAAACCAGACGGGCATAACTCATTATCTAATAGGCGACACACAAGTTTGATCACATAAATACCTAGGAACATGTTGACTTATTCTCGACTCTAACCTCAGACGGGACACCTCAGTGTGGTGCAATGGTTAGCAAGCTCGTCTCGCTAAAATCATTATAATTGAGTCTTGAGATCGATCCTCGCTGGGTACCCTATACTTTCTGCCTTGTGTTACGTCTAAGCTACGCTTAGAAAATCACATTCCTGCAGGTTAGATGCAGGGCTAACGACCCTGCCCCATAAAAAACAGTGTGTTACGGAAACAGCAAATACTCTGCCTTACACACCATTAGGTGAAAGGAAAAGTTTATTTATTTCATTAACCTAAGACTCGTCCGTTCTATGTATACAGCTTCACACTGACATTTGAATTTATAAATAAGTAAATTTTTATTGTGTGTGTTTGTTTGTCTTGTTTTCAATAAAATGACATGCAAGGTATTGTAATTAATTTTTTTATAACTTTTTTCATGTGTTCTGATGCTTTTCTTTTCTTTTCAGAATGTAAATTATATAAGAATTGTCCAAAGATTTTGTAATTTAGAGCGCTTTCGGCTATACTCTTAGCCATTTTCAAGAACTAATTCTGGTTTAATTGTAAATAAACATGTACAGTTTATGTATATACTGTCTTGTGTATGTTAAGTTCCGAAAATGGTAAGTACATTATTACCATGTTCATAACTCATGATGTTATTAAGAGTAGGGTTTTATATTATTAATGCCTATATTATTTTTAATCTTCTTTTGCATGTGGATGATGCTATTATGTATGCATTATCAACGAGGATATCACGAATAGGTCCTGGAAGATCTCGGTGTGTGTTTAAATGAGATCGGAAGAAATTATTGTAGAAAAGGTGCAATGATAATTTTCTCGTCAATTTTCTGGTGGTGTAGCCGAAGTGATTCTTTACGGATTTGAATAGTTGAGAAACACAGTTCTTCAAAGGACATATATATATATATATATATATATATATATATATATATATATATATATATATGTAATTTTGTTAATACAAAGGATTATAAAAGCATATCACTACACAAAAATTTTCATGTTTCAGAACAATAGTGTTCTTCTTCAGGTGCGATGTTAAAATAAATGGTGATAATTATTTATTTTTAAAATATAAGATAAATTGATGGATATTTAGAAAATTAGGGAATGGTAGTTGGAGAAAATGCTTTAGGTGTGTCAATATTGTTCAATCAAAAATGAGAATTTACATTATATACATTGGTCGGACGGTGGCCCTCATCTTACAATAGTTACAAAACCTCATCTCAGAATGATAGACAGTTATTGAAGGTTAATATGACAAAAAATATAAGGACAACAGTCCAAACAATGTAAATAGTGTAAATAATTACAATACCTCAACTCAGAAATATCAACAGATATTGAAGGTGAATATGGCAACAAAGATGAGGACAACAGTCCGAACAATGTAAATAGTGTAAATAATTAACAATATCCATCTCAGAAATAAATCAACAGATATTGAAGGTGAATAAATGGCAATTAAAGAATGAGGACCAACAGTCCAAACAATGTAAATAGTAAATAATTACAATACCTAACTCAGAAATATCAACAGATATTGAAGGTGAATATGGCAACAAAGATGAGGACAACAGTCCAAACAATGTAAATAGTGTAAATAATTACAATACCTCAACTCAGAAATATCAACAGATATTGAAGGTGAATATGGCAACAAAGATGAGGACAACAGTCCAAACAATGTAAATAGTGTAAATAATTACAATACCTCAACTCAGAAATATCAACAGATATTGAAGGTGAATATGGCAACAAAGATGAGGACAACAGTCCAAACAATGTAAATAGTGTAAATAATTACAATACCTCAACTCAGAAATATCAACAGATATTGAAGGTGAATATGGCAACAAAGATGAGGACAACAGTCCGAACAATGTAAATAGTGTAAATAATTACAATACCTCATCTCAGAAATATCAACAGATATTGAAGGTGAATATGGCAACAAAGATGAGGACAACAGTCCAAACAATGTAAATAGTGTAAATAATTACAATACCTCAACTCAGAAATATCAACAGATATTGAAGGTGAATATGGCAACAAAGATGAGGACAACAGTCCAAACAATGTAAATAGTGTAAATAATTACAATACCTCATCTCAGAAATATCAACAGATATTGAAGGTGAATATGGCAACAAAGATGAGGACAACAGTCCAAACAATGTAAATAGTGTAAATAATTACAATACCTCAATCTCAGAAATATCAACAGATATTGAAGGTGAATATGGCAACAAAGATGAGGACAACAGTCCAAACAATGTAAATAGTGTAAATAATTACAATACCTCAACTCAGAAATATCAACAGATATTGAAGGTGAATATGGCAACAAAGATGAGGACAACAGTCCAAACAATCTAAATAGTGTAAATAATTACAATACCTCAACTCAGAAATATCAACAGATATTGAAGGTGAATATGGCAACAAAGATGAGGACAACAGTCCGAACAATGTCAATAGTGTAAATAATTAAAATACATCGTGTTAGAAATATAGACAGATATTGAAGGTGAATATGGCAACAAAGATGACGACAACAGTCCAAACAATGTAAATAATGTAAATAATTACAGTACCTCATCTCAGAAATATAGACAGATATTGAAGGTGAATATGGCAACAAAGATGACGACAACAGTCCAAACAATGTAAATAATGTAAATAATTACAGTACCTCATCTCAGAAATACAGACAGATATTGAAGGTGAATATGGCAACAAAGATGAGGACAACAGTCCAAACAATGTAAATAATGTAAATAATTACAGTACCTCATCTCAGAAATATAGACAGATATTGAAGGTGAATATGGCAACAAAGATGACGACAACAGTCCAAACAATGTAAATAGTGTAAATAATCAAAATACCTGATCTCAGAAATAAAGACAGATACAATTCTTAAATCCATGAAACGATATCATTCAGTAACAGTTTAGTTTGAGTGTCTCTTGGCTTTTGTACTTGTTGAACAAAAGCGATGTAATTAATTGGCTTCTCCTATTCCCATGCATAGTAAAAAGCGATAACGTTTCTTTAAACAAAAAAAAACTGTAATCTATTTACAACCAACAGAGATGAAACAATTGAATATTGTCAGATTTTCTCTTTAAATTTTATTAAATTTGATATGCGCGTAATTTGCTCAATTTAAAAAAAAGAAACTTTCTTCAATATATTGAAACTAGCGTAAATTAATTTGTCTTGAATTTGAGAAAATAAAATAAATAAATAAATAAGAGCAATGCAGAAAATTGGAAGAAGAGAAAATATCAGGAGAAAAAGAAAATAAATTAAAAATTTGCAAGACTCAGTCAGTTAAGTCAGTTAAGTGCCATACGGGATACACGCTTGGGCGATCATGTCTAGAAAGAGACATGACTGACTGGGCAGAAGATTATCCCGCAGTAGGTTGCCATTGCTTTCTGCGGTAGACTGGTTGCCGACTAAGGCTATAGAACCCAATCTGTCCTATTATTTGCCTCATAGCTAGAGGGGAAAGAAATGTATTATATTATTATGTAGTAATTAGTGGGGGATCGGTTTCCTATTGTTATGAAGTAATAAACTGATCCTCCACTTTATGACCAGTAGTAGCCTTAATCATTATTCCAACTATTATATTCAGTCAGTCAGTTAAGTGCCATACGTGATACACGCTTGGGCGATCATGTTTCGAAAGAGACATGACTGACTGGGCAGAAGATTATCCCACAGTAGGTTGCCATTGCTTTCTGCGGTAGACAGGTTGCCGACTAAGGCTATAGAACCCAATCTGCCCTGATATTTAACCCATAACTGGAAGGAAGAGACGGATTAATACCTTTCCTAAGGGTATTTGCGCGTAAGTGAATACAATGGAATGGATTCAACTAGAATTCGAACTCGGCTCCCCGGTTTCTCGTTCCGAGCCGATATCTACTCTATCAAGATGCCAAAAATCATTGTAAATTACTTTCAAGAAATTCTGCAATTGTTTGTTTTCAGTATTTAAATAAGACATTTTTTTTACGAAAACAGCAGGCTGACTTAATTTCTATAGTCAGCCAGTCAGTTAAGTGTCATACGTGATCCACGTTTGGGCGATCATGTCTCCGAAGAAACATGACTAACTGGGCAGAAGATTATCCCGCAGTAGTTTGCCATTACTTTCGGCGTTCGACTGGTCGCCAAACAAGGCTATAGAACCCAATCTGCCCTGTTATTTGATTCATAGCTAGAGTGGGAAGAGATGTATTATATTGTTAAGTAGTAATTAATGGGGGATCATTTTATTACTTCATAGCAATAGAAAACTGCTCCCCCACTTTATGCCTAATAGAAACTTTAATCATGTTTTCAACTATTATATTCAGTTAGTCAGTTAAGTGTCAAACGTAATACGTGATTTGGGCGATCATGTCTCTAAAGAAACATGACTGAATGGGAAGAAGATTATCCCGCAGTAGGTTGCCATTACTTTCTGCGGATAACTGGTTACCAGCCAAGGCTATAGAACCCAATCTGTCCTGTTATTAGACTCATAACTATAGTGGGAAGAGATGTATTATATTATTAAGTATTAATTAATGGGGATCAGTTTATTACTTCAGAAGAATAGAAAACTGGTCCCTCAATTTATGCCCAGTAGAAGACTTAATCATGTCTCCAACTATTACATTCAGTTAGTCAGTTAAGTGCCATACGTGAAACAGGCTTTGGGCAATCATGTCTCGAAAGGGTAGAAGATTATCTCGTACTAGGTAGCCATTGTTTTCTGCGGTAGACAGGTTGCCAGTCAAGGCTATAGAACACAATCAGTCTTATTATTTAACCCATAACTGGAGAGAAGAGACACATTAGTACCTTTTTCAAGGGTATTTGTACGTAAGTGAATGCAAGGAATCGAACGGGAATTCGAACTCGGCTCCCCGATTTATAGTTCCGAGTCGATATCCACTGCATCCCAACGCACATACGCGCCACGAAAGAAAGGGATTTTTGGCAATAAGACTTTTTTTTTTTTTTTGTCAAGGTGTTTGATTTCTGTTATTTAATTCATAACAGGAGGAAAGAGACGGATTAATACCTTTCCAAATGGTATTTGTGCGAAAGTGAATATAACGAATTTAATTGGAATTCGAACTCGTCTCGCCGATTTCTTGTTCCGAACTGATATCTACTGCACCAGAACGCACATCCAATTTCTATGGTGCTTTGGTAAAATTACGGCGATTCTGAAATAAATATTTTGAATTCCATGACCAAAAACAAACTACCGACTCTTATTTAAGATGGGTGATGATGGTACGAATTGAAAGGTTTTTTACTTAACCTCCCTGTTGCTGTATAGGGTCCGGTGATCCTGTTGTATACCTTGAGCCATTTAATTATACCCAAAGAAGATCCAGCAATATCAGCGGTCCTGATCTAATGGCAAGGCTTTAGTTAATTTCCCATCGCTGTAAAGTTGACTCTCTATGTCATTTTATAAAATACTTTCATGGTTTGCTTCCCCGACGGCTACAACCTCTAGGAATTTAAATGTAAGGTCAATAGACACCTCCTAACACACTAACTCTCACCGATTCTCTCCAACACTCTTCCTATGTACCTCCTTACTCGTCTATCACCCTCCTTCTGACATTTCCTATACCCAATCGCTCTATGTAACCCCCTGCGCTATAGTGACAGTAGAATGCCTTACTTGGGGTAATAGGATTAAAAAAAAATTGTTCAGATTAGCTCTTCGTTAATTACCTAGACGTTTTTAATTTAACCGCAGTACTAGACCGGCTGTGCGTTGTGTTGCAGTGAATATCGGCTCGGATGGAGAAATAGGGGAGCCGAGTTCGAATTACAGTTGAATTCCCTGCATTCACTTACGCGCAAATACCCATGGAAAAGGTAGTAATACGTCACTTCCCACCAGTTATGGGTTAAATAATAGGACTGATTGGGTTTTATAGCCTTGGCTTGCAACCTGTCAACCGCAGAAAGCAATGGCAACCTAGTGCAAGATAGTCTTCTACTCAGTAAAGTCTCTTTCGAGACATGATCGCCCAAAGCCTGTATCACGTCTGGCACTTAACTGACTGACTGAATGTAATAGTTGGAAACGCGATTAAAAATTCTACTGGACATAAAGTGGGGGACCTTTTTTTCATTGTTATGAAGTAATAAACTGATTCTTCACTAATTACTGCTTAATAACATAATACATCTCTTCCCCCCACCCCGCTTACGGCCTATCACGTTGAATCCACCTGTTCTCGCTCGATCACCGAAGTTAAGCAACGTTGAGCCTGGTCAATACTTAGATGGGTGACCACTTGGGAATACCAGGTGCTGTAAGCGTATAGTGGCGGGTGTGCGTTGTGGTGCAGTGGATATCGGCTCGGAAAGAAAAATCGGTGAACCGAGTTCGAATTCCAGTTAAATACCCTGCATTTACTTAAGCACTGGTGCCCTCGAGAAAAGGCATTGATCCGTCCCTTCCCTCCAGCTATGGGTTAAATAACAAGGGTAGGACTTGGGGACCCTGCCTTTAAAAACAAATCCCAATGAATCTTGATACTCGAAAAGAAAAAAGTATTACTAGACACAAAACTTACATAAAAAAACAATAAATTGTTGAAAGAAAAAGTTATTACCAGCAATAAATAAATAAAATTTAGTTGGCAATAAATGACCCGCCGAGGTTGATTTGCCATAAAAACGAAACAACCAACCAACATCTCTTCCTCCTCTAGCTATAAGTCAAATAACAGGACAGATTGGGTTCTGTTGTAATATAACAATCTGGCCCCACCCGAGGAAGTGATGCAAGCGATGGTGTTTTCCGTCGGTGAAGGGGGCGGCGAAGCGACAAGACAGGTGTTTGTGAAATACATCCTGTCGAGGCCGGAGCGGATGTCATTTTGACCTTATTTCCGACAGCGGCGGAAATGGCTACAGAGGCAAACAGATCAGGTGCCTCTTAGAATTACGTAGGCGTGCGTGGGCGAGGCAAAAAACCGGAAGGAAAGTCCCGGTTCTAGAGGACTATATAAAGACCTCAACACACGGATTCGCCAGTAGCAGAGAACGGCCAGTGAGAGAGACAACACAGGCAGACTACACTCCCGTCAGCCATTCTATATGTGCCCTCACCCTTTCCGTTCTCTATTCCACACAGTTCGTCGTCATTAATAAAGATATAACCTTATATTTTTATATATGCGTGTTTGTTGTTTTGTCGTCATACGGCGATATATAACACTGTAACCTTGGCTGGCAACCACTCTACTGTGGAAAGCAATGGCAAACTACTGTGGTATAATCTTCTGCCCAATCAGTAATGTCTCGAAAGAGACATGATCCCCTATGGCATTTAACTAACTGGCTAGACCGGCGTTGTGATCTCATCCATTTACAGCTGAGGTGGTTAGATATAACCGTAAGTACTATGATAACTGTTTCATTTCTCGAACATATGGAACTCCCTTCCAGTTGTATAGTTTCCTGCAAACATTAGTCCGTAAAAATTCAAATGCAATGTCAATCGCTATCTACTGTCCTTCTAATTGATCCTTCCATTTTCTGCCAATTATGTGCGTTGTGATGCAGTGGTTATCGGCTCATAACGAGAAATTGAAGAACCGAGTTCGAATTCCAGTTGAATTCTTTACATTTAAATACATGACAATAGTTTAAGAAAGGCATGAATCCATCACTTCTCCCGCCAGCTATGGATTAAATAGCAGGAGAGACTGGGTTCTATAGCCTTGTTGAAAACCACTCTACTAGAGAAAGTAATGGCACTCTACAGCGGGAATTTCTTGGATTCACTTCCGTGCAAATACTCTTGGGAAAGGTATTAATCTGTCTCTTTCCTCCAGTTATAGGTTAAATAATAGAACAGACTGGGCTCTATAGCCTTGGTTGGCTACCAGTCTACTGCACAAATCAATGGCAACCTACTGCGGGATAATCTTCTGCCCAGTCAGTCATGTCTCTTTTGAGACATGATCGCCCAAAGCATGTATCACGTATGGCACTTAACTGACTGACTGAATATAATAGTTGGAAACATGATTTAAGTCTTCTACTGGGCATAAAGTGGGGGATCAGTTTTCCATTGTTATGAAGTAATAAATTGATCCCCCACTAATTACTACTGATTAATACAATACATCTCTTCTTCCATTCAGCTATAGTTTAAAGAGCAGGATAGAAAATCTTCTGCCCAGTCTGTCACGTCTCTTTCGAGACATGATCGCCCAAAGCGTGTATCACGTATGGCACTTAACTGACTGACTGAATATAATAGTTGGAAACATGATTTAAGTCTTCTACTGGGCATAAAGTGGGGGATCGGTTTTCCATTGTTATGAAGTAATAAATTGATCCCCCACTAATTACTACTGATTAATACAATACATCTCTTCTTCCATTCAGCTATAATTTAAACAGCAGGATAGAAAATCTTCTGCCCAGTCTGTCACGTCTCTTTCGAGACATGATCGCCCAAAGCGTGTATCACGTATGGCACTTAACTGACTGACTGAATATAATAGTTGGAACCATGATTTAAGTCTTCTACTGGGCATAAAGTGGGGGATCTGTTTTCCATTGTTATGGAGTAATAAACTGATCCCCCACTAAATACTACTTAATACAATTCATTTATATATATTATAGGTTAAATAATAGGACAGACTGGGCACTATAGCCTTGGTTGACAACCAGTCTATCGCAGAAAGTAATGGTACTCTACTGCGTGAAAATCTTCAGCCAAGCTTGTATCACATATGGCACTTAACTGACTGACTGGTCCTAATTCATCGACACACTGTAATCTCTTGCGTCTTAAGGAATTTATTGCCTTACATGGGACGATAACGATGCAAAAATAAGAAAAGAATACAACCATTGAATTTTTTCAAACACCTTCGAGCAAATTTACACACCATGCCGAAACTTCCAAACTGCTCTGTGCGTCGATGTCTATCGAAATGATAAAATTGAATGATTTCGAGTGAATCGGGTAAAGAAAAATGAACGTTCTGTTTCCACGAATTGAAATTATTGTTCGGGTCCTCATAAAATCGGAATACAGTCCTGGACGAGACGCAATTCACTTCAGACAGGATATTGGTTCGGAGACGATCACGTGATTGCGCACAATTCTCTGTGTGAAACGAGATGAACAGAGAATTCAAGATAGCCTCAGTGACTGTAACTAGGTATCTTATTAAACCGCCAATTTCGACCATACAAAACCTAAAATCTGTCTGTACGAGGCGAGAAGAGAGAGACAGAGAGAGAGAAAAAAAACCCGCAGATATAGATTAATCAATCATATAACACAGCTTGAAATTCTAAATCATCTTTCCACGGTGTGAAATGATTAGCAATAAATTGAAACTCATAAACGAAAGGAAGTCGTTCTGGTAAAGCCGTTCTAATTTATTTATCAACTAGCATCATAGCCCGGCGTTGCCCGTGCAACTCAGAACATTTTTTAATGCAGCATGTTGCGATTTTCTAGCGCTTATAGTCGCCGCCTCATTTTAAACCTCAGTTATATAAAAAAAAATAATTATATTAAAAATTGTTGTTTAAAAATTGTTAAAAAATTCCATTAAAAAAATCTATTTTCTTTTGTTTTGCGTAAACGTGAGTTGATGTTTTGTGTGACATTGTTAACAAGATTGCGTTTGTTTTTGTTTCAAAATTACGGGGGAAGATATTTACATTTTTTGTTAACTAAATGAATTTCAGAAATTTTCGAAGAATATTTAAAAATGTCGACATTATTTTTAGAGGAAAAAGTTACATTAATGCCACACGAATTAAAGACAGTTGATTTCCTGCATGAAATATTTAGCGAAAAAAAAAAGCTTTATTATGAAATATTAAATCAGAGAAAAAAAAGACTTAAATAATTAAATTAACCATTAGCACTTTTTTTTTATATTTTGTTTTTTTTTGAAAAAAAATTTTTTTTTAAAAAAAATTTTTTTTTTAAAATTTCTTTTGTTTCAAAATTACGGGGAAAATATTCACATTTCTTTGTTGACCAAATAAATTTTTAAAACATCGGAATAAAAATTAAATATAAAGGCTCAGTTTTTTTTCAGTCACGTTTGACACGTGTGATTTTATGTCTGTGACGTAATCTAGCAGCCATCTTAGATCTTTGATGTTTTACGGAGCAAATGTAAACAATCGGCTCCGTTGGCCAAAAAAGTGCGAAAGGGAAAATTGCTGAACTTAAACTCAAAAAGTATGTATCGACCTGGCTTCCCTGTAGATAGGTCTCCCTAGAAAGTTTGAATGCTGTAGCTTAAAAAAATGTAGGCGTGCATAGGGAACAGTCACACACAGACTCACAGATTGCCTTTTATATATATAGGTAACAATATGAAGAGGGAAAGAAACGGAAGAGAGATTCTTAATAGAATTTGACAGACCGTTTTATATTGCACATGCACACACACACACACACACACACATAGTCATCCGTAGACAGATCTGTTTCGCTGTATCACAACTCATCAGTACGGTTAGACAGCAGATTGCATTTTACCCGACCGAATTGATAGAATCAGTCGGCGATTCTACCTCAGAGCTACGGGCGCTCGGTAAAAGGAGGCAGACTTTTTAGCGTGTATATTATCATTATCCACGCATAAGAGCCGAGAGTGTTCTAATTCATTGCTGAATGAACGATGCGTAAATGCTAGATTAGCTACTGTTTTTCAACGTCTACCATTCTTCCAGGATGTGAGAGCGTAAATAGTTTCACCCAACGGATCTTCAGGGAAGGTTGGAGCCAACCTTCCCTGAAGATCCGTTAGGTGAAACCTTGGTAGGTTCGTTGGCTCTTTAGGTTAGCTATTTACTATATATATATATATATATATATATATATAGCTTTAAGTCATGCTGTCTGTATAGGTTTACCCATTTTGTCCCAGTTTCCTCATTTGAAGACAGCATAAAAAACTGTAAAAAATAATGGGTATAAATCATTATAGAAAACTATTATTATTTATAGGTAATGAGGACATATTGATACATCAAGAAAATTTATTGTTTTGTAAATTGTTTTGTAAATTTATTGTTTTGTAAATGAATTTAATGTTCTAAAACCTGAGGACACTGGGTTAAAATGGGCTAAAGTGCTCAGTGTCAGAGCTAGAGGGTATGTAAAGATAAAAATAGACATTGAAGTTAACACCGAGTGGCGACAGTCTGTTTAATGATAGACACAATCGTCAGGTCATATCTACTTATATATATATATATATATATTTTTTTTTTTTTCCAGGTGAGGAGGACTCAAGGTTTTACTATTTTCAGTGCCCCGGCATTTATTTTATTATAAAGTGTGCTCAATATAATCAATATTATAGAGCTTAATATAATTTTTTTTAATCGTATTACCCCGGGCAAGGCGGTAATGCCACTGATGTGCAGGGGGCTACATAAGAGTAGAAAGATTAAGTAGAAGAGAGTGAAGAGGAAGACGAACCAGTTAGAAAGGAGCAAGAGAAGGATGGGAATACAGGTGTGAAGACAATTGCAAAGGTGGAGAGAAAGGAAAGGATATACTGGGTAGTGAAAGAACTAGAGTCAAATGGTTAATAGATGAGTATTGACATTGCATTTAAATTCATGGAGGTTGTAGCCGTCAGGATAGCAAGAATATGGAAGCGAGTTCCACAGGCGGGAAGTGCGAGAGAAGAAGCTACAGGTGTAGAATTGTTGTCTACATTTGGTTAATCTAACTGTAAATGGGTGGGACCCAGTTGCCAATCTGTTTGCACGAGTAATAACAGGACAGATTGGGTTCTTTAGCCTTGGTCGGCAACCAGTCTACCGCAGAAAGCAATGGCAACCTACTGCGGGATAATCTTCTGCCCAGTCAGTCATGTGTATCACGTGTATCACGTATTGCACTTAACTGACTGACTGAATATAATAGTTGGAATAATGATTAAGGCTTCTACTGGTCATAAAGTGGGGGTTCAGTTTATTACGTCATAACAATAGGAAATCGATCCCCCAATAATTACAACATAATAATATAATACATTTCTTTCCCTTCTAGCTATGAGTCAAATAACAGGACAGATTGGGTTCTATAGCCTTGGTCGGCAACCAGTCTACCGCAGAAAGCAATGGCAACCTACTGGGGGATAATCTTCTGCTCAGTCAATCATGTCTCGAAAGAGACATGATCGACCAAGCGTGTATCACGTATGGCACTTAATTGAATGTCTCGTCTACTATTAGTAATTATTGTCAAAGGTTACTTTTGAAAATGCATAAGCCGAAAGATTCTAAGGTCCACACAATAAGGTCATATTTGTATAATTCTATTTCTTTTTTCTGTGGGTACAAGTCTCCTTATATATATATATATATATATATATATATGTATATATATATATATATAGACAGATGAACTGTGATACAGCAAAACAGGTTTGTATGTGGGTGACTAATATATTATGCTCTCATTACGACTGAGCTCTCTAGAGAAGAAAATTTGAAAAACAATTTCCACTTCCGCGATATATGCGTGATTCTTCAGAAATGAAATGAGTTCTTTCGGTGACTGGCGTGTGTATACACTGCTTATATACAACACATTAAAATTTCCCTTCTCTGATTACATGGGCCTATGGCTTAGGGGGTAGCGAGTTTCGATCAAGTGGATGTGTCTAGCCACACTGATGAGCTGCGATACAACTAAACAGGCTTGTATGTGATTGACTAATATATGTATATATATGTATATATATGTATATATAATCACCCGCAGACAGATGTGTTTTGCTGTATCACAGCTCATCAGTACGGTTAGAAATCCGATTGCTTTTTTACCCAGGATTGAAACCCGACCGAATTGGGGTCAATCGGCGATTCTACCTCTGAGCTATGATCGTTCGGTAGAAAAGGCAGACTTTTTAGAGTGTATGTTATCATTTTACTCGCCCAATAGGTGAGAGTGTTCTAATTCTGAATGAACGATGCGTAGATGCTAGAGTCGCTAGTGTTTTTCAAAGTCAACCATTCTTCGAGAGTGCTCAGTCAGGGTGTGAGAGCGTAAAATAGTCATATACGCATTTCCATGATGACGGATCTAAGATAGTAGAAAATAAAACAGTGTTATTCGTGAAATTTTATTGATTTGATTATTGGATTCTGTCTTTTGAGTCATGGCAATTATGTGTGAAAAAAAAATATCGCTCAAATGTACGCCAAAGCTTCGGCGGCACATCTCCATTCGATGATCGAGATTTTTGATGACCTCTTTGCTCTTCGATCTCACCAATATTCTTTATTACTTCATCCTTCGGATGTTGAATTGTTGTTGGCTTGTTGGCCTGGGCCTTAGTTTTGAGATGACCCCAAAGGATGAAATCTAAAGGCGTCAAGTCGCACGATCGTGCTGTCCAATCGACATAACTATTTCGAGAGTTGATGCGACCTTCGGAAATTCTCATTCAATAAAGCCATTGTTGCATTGACTGTGTGGCATGTGACAAACCATCGACACCCATAGCGTTCAATTTGAGCCATAGTTGCCATCACACAAATAATATGATTCAACATTGAAATCAATAAAATTTCACCAACACTGTTTTATTTACAGCTAACTTTGATCCATATTATATGTACATACTCTCTCTCTCTTTCTCTCTCTCTTCACACTTTGTTATTATCTCTCTCTTTCTCTCTCTCTCTCTCTCTAATATATATATATATATATATATAAGAAAAATTAAGGCAGACACGTTATTTCGTTATAAATCGGAAGTATGGGCATATATCAAGCGAACCATTATCAGCTTCCCTCTTTATTGTACAAAAGATTTTACACAAAAGGGTATATATATATATATATATATATATATATATATATATATATATATATATATACTAATAAATATAACCGACAATGAATGTCATGTTTAATCACGAGCCGTTCTAAACATCGTATTTTGGCTTTAATTTCAGGTTAAAATAGAGACAAAAATTTCCATCATTTTTTTTTATTTTTAGCAAAGGATTTTACACGAAATAGTATACATATATATATATATATATATATATATATATATACACTATTAAATATAACAGACAATGAATGTTTATAATGCTTAATCATGAGCCGTTCTAAACACCGTATTTTGGCTTTCATTTCAGGTGAAAATAAAGACCAAAATTGTCCAACATTTGGATGTTTTTTATTATGCTGGTTCTTCTATTTATAGCAAAGCTGGGAGGGGAAGGGTGCTAAAAATTAGCGTAAATTTTTTCTGCTTCAAATATAATGGTTGACAGGTTGTTAGCGTTCATTTTCTGTTTTGCGGTTATTTTTTGTTACCATAATTCACACCCCTGAAGATGATCCCGGAAAGCGATTGAAAGTACTTGGGTACCTTGAGAAATGAATGATAATAAAATTTATCAACGTTACAGCTCACTTCTGACATCTTTCAGTTATAATACGCGAAAGATTTTCTATGATGAGCATGAACGGATTTTATTAAAAATAAGCAGACACAATGATTGCAGTTTATTTAATATGACACGGCTAAAAAAATATGGATACCTAAAGGCACGCACACACACACACACACACACACACACACATATATATATATATATATATATATAAAATCTTATTAATAAATGAAACTTTGTTTGTGGATGTGTATGTGTGTGAGTGTCTCTGTGTGTGTGTCCGTTACCTATAGACTCCGAAACGACTGAACCGATTTTCTTGAAAATTTACACAGTTGTACTATAAGCGTCTGTGAGTGTTCTTAGCTAGGTTTTTTGCCGAGGTACCCCCGATAAATATCGAAAATCGATAATCGAAAATATCGGGTTATAGAAGGAGTGGTCCGATTTTAATCAAATTTGATACACTCATAGACAAAGATATAATAAACGATATTCAGATGTTTCAAGGTTGCAATTCTTACAATAGTGAAGAAAATCGATAATATATATATATATATATATATATATAAAAGGCAAGATGTTTGTGTTTGTGTCTATTTATCTGCCTGTATGTCTGTATTTTTTTCAGCCCTTTTATTTTAGTTTTTGCTTCGGGCTTGGCTCTAAGTAGATATAATTGTAGTTCTTAGTCTCAGCCAAGATACCATTTACTCAGAGGACTTATTTAGCCTTCAACATTCAGTTTAGGACGAAAAAAGCTTATTTGATATCGATACCAGGAAATGAAAATTTGACTTAAATCCATTCATTTTTCTTTCAGTCTACGGTTTCGCTTTAACTGGAAACAACTATTGCTTTTTAGTCTTTCGTGCCAACGTCCAAAGAGTCTGAGCTCGAAGACCATGGATTAGTTTTAAAGCTTTCATTACACCCGAGCAACGCCGGGCTATACTGTTAGTTTATATGCGATTGGTAAATTGTCGCAATTATTATATTAGGTGCGATTGTTATAATGTCGCAATTCATTTATTATTTCAAATATTCTTTAGGTTGGGTCTGAGCTCCAGGACCATGGATTAGTTTTAAAGCTTTAATTGCACGCGAGCAACGCCGGGCTATACTGTTAGTACATTATAAAAGACTTTCCAGCAACGCGCTAAAAATATCTACAGTACATTTAAAAAATAAAATACATCCTGAGCAGGGAGCAGGGGATGGGCCTCTTCACCTGTTCAGTGGACGTGGGTGGAGTGTGAACCGGGTGATAGTTTAGTCTGTCTACTCCACCTGCCACATGAATATTAACCACACATTTGGTCGAAAGTGTCTACTCCTTTTTTCATCCTCTTGTAGTCCTCGATGATGGTTAGCTTTCCGTTGCTTGCCAAGGACTTGATGCATTGAAGACATGAGGAAGACATTTTTTTTTTGCTGGAAGGGGTGTTGGGCACATACGACACCAGTGTCATGTCCTTCATGAACAAGAAGGCACTGGAAACTGGAGCCTCATAATCCTGTTTTTCATTCTACTGTTGATCACTAAAATAGTATGTAAACACTATCCTGGGTAGGCTATACGCGCTGTGCACAACAACGTATCACTAACCATGGATATACCTTACCCAAACGTAGGCGTATATCACTGGAGAATAGGGAGAGTGAGATGGCAAACTTCCCCTACACTGTCAAGTGTGCAAATGAAGCTACTAAGCAGCTGGGACCCCTCAGAGCACGGAAACCATACGCACACTCAATGACATAATTTGTGCTGGGTACTATATACCTATGCTTAGTGTTCTAGGGTTAACAAATCATAAAAAAATGGTACTAAATTTATCTTGGTAGCTCAATTATCACCAAATTCATCAGTTTCTCTCTTGTGTGCTAATGAAGTCCATTTCATCAGTGTATAACAGAAGATCCAGGCTTCAACCTATACATTGGGAAAAATTACATTTTCAAAAATGAAATATTTTAGACATGACACAAGCGGGCATTTTTTTTACTGTTCGTATATATTTCATTTCAACAGGTAATGTTTTGTAACCTCTTGCTAGGACAACAGATGAAGCTAAAATTTTTTTCAGTAGTACATTAATAAATAAATAAAAACAACTATTTACACCATCTATCTATCGCCCGGTTGACACTCCACCCACGTCTGTTGAGCCGGTTAAGGGGCTCATCCCTTGTTCCCTGTTTGGGATGTGGTTTCCGGCTTTCTCTTTTCAAATCTTATCACTTTGTTTTTTGTTTTTTTTTATTGGAGTAGATAGATCTATCTGTCGCCCGGTTCACACTCCACCCACATCTATTGAACAGGTTAAGAGGCTCATCCCTTGTTCCCTGTTTAGGACATGGTTTCCGGCTTTCTCTTTTCAAATCTTCTCACTTTGTTTTTTGTTTTCAATTGGAGTAGATAGACTAAACTATGGCCCGGTTTGACGCTCCACCCACGTCTATTGAACAGGTGTAGAGGCTCATCCTTTGGTTCCTTGTTTAGGATGTAGTTTCCAGCTTTCTCTTTTCCAGTCTTTTCACTCTTATGTAGCCCCTTGCACATCAGTGGCGTTACCGCCTTGCTAGGGGTGATATGATTAAAAAATAAAATAAAAACATATATCTCTCAACAAAAACACAAAAAAAGAAATTTACAAATATAGGATGTCCATAAATATCCATGATGGTAATAACACAGTGGAGGTCAATTGCTCGAATTTTAATACAAATACAAGGTGTCCATCAGGATATATATATATATATATATATATATATATATATATATATATATATATACACGTATGTGTGTGTGTTTGTGTGTATATGTATATATAATGTTTAAAATATGTATGAGAGATATTTGGGACTGTAAAGTGTGTATAGTTCTTATTTACTTTTGTGTCTACGCAAACATACACACTATATACATTTTCATCTTCCAAATATTCCACGCACATTATTAAGGAGAGAAAAACAAAAAATAACATTGCATTCAAATTTTTGAAGATCAAAGTTGAGTGGAAAGCAATTAGCCGGAAGAGAGTTCCACAAGCGAGAGAAGAAACTGTTAACATAGGACTTATAACAATAAGAGAAGAAGAAAACATAATTAAGGAGAGAGAACAATAAAAGAACTGGAATTAATAAGACAGTAAATAACGATTGACATTGCATTCAAATTTTTGAAGATCAATGTTGAGTGGAAAGCAAGAAGCCGGAAGAGAGTTCCACAAGCGAGAGAAGAAACTGTTAACATAGGACTTTTAATAATATGAGAAGAAGAAAACATAATTAAGGAGAGATAACGATAAAAGAACAGGAATTAAGAAGACAGAAGATAACGATTGACATTGCATTCAAATTTTTGAAGATCAAAGTTGACTGAAAAGCAAGAAGCCGGAAGAGAGTTCCACAAGCGAGAGAAGAAACTGTTAGCATAGGACTTATAATAATATGAGAAGAAGAAAATATAAGGAGAGAGAACAATGAAAAGAACAATAATTAATAAGACAGTAGATAATATTGCATTCAAATTTTTGAAGATCCGTTGTGGGGGGATGTAACTGAAACCGAGTTGCCAGCTCTATATCAATAATATTGCAGGTACGTTGTTATATATTATCAAGAATTATGAAATGCATAGCAGTAGCTCAAGAGAGTAATTGCTTGAGTTTAGTGTCTGTAATTCATAGTTCGCACCTTGGGCTGTTCATTTCATAGACGAAGAAAATAAAAATAAAAAGGGTAAATAAAATAAGAAGATTGACTAATCAAGAAATGAAATGAAAAATAGATGCACACAAGAATCCATTTGAAGGAAAATGTTCGGCATTAAAACAAATCACAAAAATAAGGGTGTAAAAACGGAAAAAAAGGTCCAAATGCAAGAATGAAGACGAGGAAGACAAAGAGGAAAGAAACGGGGAAAGAAATCGAAAGAGGAAAAAAACCCTATTAGGCTGCAAGAATTTCCTACGAAGGACACTGAGATTTAATTGTCCGACAACGGCAACCCGACCCTGTCCTGTGCACCTGCAGCTTGCCATCATCCGTCTATTTACTGCTCTTCCTCCATCTTCCCTATAATGTGATGGACGTTAACTGACCCAATTTGCACCGTAACGCATCTGGGTCATTTCCATTTGCTTCGGGCTTTAGGTTGTGGCATTAAAAGCGAGCTTTTAGGGCAGCTAAAGAGGCATGAAAACATTGCTCCAAATTAAGGGCTGACTAAGAGACTGGCAATAAATATTTTAGTTAAGTTTCTTCGTGAACAGCCAAAAATAATTCTTTAATGAAGAAACCCTAGACAGATTTCTAAGTATGAAAAGATTTCTTTGACTATTATTTTTAATCGATACTCTTATTTTAAGTAGATATTCTGTTTTTAATTAAACAGTATTATATATTTATATCTATCAACCTGATTATTTACGATAAATTTTTATTACGAAAAAATTGTGTTATATAGGCTTGATTAAAACCTTGCCTAGACTGATAGTCATGCGTGGTCGAGAGGTCTAAAACATGCCAGATCATATGGTAGCTTCCCCCTATGTGGATAGGAGTCGCAGGTTCGAATACTGCCGAATTACGCACATTTTCGTAATACAAATTTATCTTAAATAATCAGACCGGTATAACACATATCACCTGAAGAGGGGCAGTTTAGCTCCGAAACATGAAAGTTTTTGTGTAGTTATACTATGAATTTATAAACCATTGTAACAACTATTACAATATAAAGCTCTACTCTGTATCGAGCACACTTTATAAAAGTAAATGCTTGAACAGTGGGTTTAAAATCTACGTGTTCTATCATATATATATATATATATATATATATAGTGATGATCATCCACGTATACTGTCTTAATATGTATAGGAAAGAATATTAATAAAAAGTTTTGAATTTAAAAATGTACTTTTTTTTAACAGTATTTGTTTATTTTTATTATATTTTATATTTCAGACCGTCCTCGGTCCTTCATCAGAAACAAGTGATTTTTAAATTTGAATTAGAAACGTATTTCACGATAGCGTCCGGATATTTTTTGTTTACATCACGTGGTGTGTTTGTTCACAACATGCCGCACGTCCGTAGAGAAAGTCTGTTTGTTTTAGATGAAAATTTCTTGGAATATCTGAAAAAAATTTTTCTCGGACGCTATCGTGAAATACATTTCTAATTCAAATTTAAAAATCACTTGTTTCTGATGAAGGACCGAGGACGGTCTGAAATATAAAATATAATAAAAATAAACAAATACTGTTCAAAAAATGTACATTTTTAAATTCAAAACTTTTTATTAATATTCTTTCCTATATATATATATATATATATATATATATATATATATATATATAAAGGGTACGTACGGATGAAATAATATTCCTTGTCCAAAGAAACACTATTCTTAAAAATGTGCTCAATACAAAGTAGAGCTAATAATATTTATTCAGAAATTATAACAATTAATCTGTGTATATGTGTCTGTTTGCCAGTGTTTGTGAATATACCCGTCTATTTTTCCATGTGTGGATGTTTGTATGTTTATTTATGTATGCGTTTTTTCTCTTCCTCGTTTAATATATAAATAACTTTCTAAATCTAATAAATTGTTAAGCGTAATGTTTTTTTAAAATTTAGCAACAATAATAAATTAGATATAATAGTTAATTAATAATGCTGATTCTAATTTAATCAAATATTAATACTAATACCCCCAAGATTATTTTTACGTCTGTTCACATATTCTCCACATTAGAAGTTGCTTTACTCTGATTGGTCCACATTATACATACAACAATGCCTCCCTGATTAAAAGGGTTTTGCTTGTTTTTAACCTTTTAAAACCATTCAATTTAAAATAAACAACATCACTTGACAAGACAAGAAGTGTCGAAACTAAATAGCTACTTTTGTAATGATATTATAACATATCCATGTTATAATTCCTGAATGTATATATATATATAAAATATATATATATATATATATATATATATATATATAAAAATATATATATATAAAAAATACATTTTTAAACTTACAACTTTTTAATAGTTTTTCCTATATATATATATATATATATATACACACAAGTGGTTTCAACAAATGGATGTATATGCATTCCACAGTTTAATATTCAAATTTTCTAAAAAGTACTCAATCACAAGTAAAGAATTTATAGATATATAGTTATTATTATTGTTATAATAATAGCATACTGCAACACGAATGCTATTAAGTTTCGGTGTTCAAAGCACCATCGTCAGGCAGTGAAATATGGTTCATTTACCAGATCATATCTTTATTTATTTTTATATTCTTATGTCTTTTAAGACAAATATTTCATATTTTTCATTGTTCTTGTTTTTTTTTTATTTTTAATTCTTGTCACTTCTAAAAAATATAACATTAACTACAGTTTTGTCTCATTCTCATTTAAACAAATCACACTTCCCGTCGGGTAAAAAATGTTACACATTCATTGGTCTACAACCACAATTCTTTTAAAATATAATAACCCCACACCGAAATAAAATCATCTAATATGGTGGCATTTTTTTTATTTTTAAAATATTTTTTTTTATTTTAAATTTCCTTATCAACATATATATATATATATATATATAGTAATCCGCAGACAGATCTCGTTGGCTGTATCACAGCTCACCAGTACGGTTAGACTCCGACTGCTTTTTGACCCAGGATTGAAAACCAACCGCATTGGCGACAGTCGGCGATTCTACCTATGAGCTATGGGCGCTCAGTAGAAGAAGGATGACTTTTTAGCGTGTATATTACCATTATACTCGTGTATATATTTTAGCGTGTATATATATCATTAGAAATATATATATATATATATATATATATATATATATATATATAAGCCTGTAAATGAGCCAAATTTTTCTGCTTTATGACGCTGTATTGAATACCGAAATATAATAGCTTGTCAGTTCCGCATGATATTATTAAAATAAGAAGTATATATATAATGTTGAAATATCTTCTAAGTTTAAAAATTGCGCGTAAAAAAATTCACCGTTACGTGAGTGTTCTTGAAAAAAATAAAAAAAAATAGTAAAATCTGTTATTGTGAATCACGTGAACACACTACATAATAGAAACTTAGGTCGTGTAATAATTCGCTTACAAATGAAGAATATATATATACCTGGCACAATGTTGTGTCGGGTGGGGACCAAAAGAATCACATGTCAGTTGCGTCTCTGTCCTCGAAGAAAGAGTGTGGCTCAGTTGTATCTCCGTCCGCGAGGGCAGAGGTGCATCTGAGAAAAATCACACAGAGTAGATGCCCGGGCCGCGTCACCCCATTGCACCAGTGGGGTTGACCTGGTGCTCGTCACCGGGGCCAGCTCAACCGGCGGTTGAGGGGATTGGGGAATTTTCGTTCCTTCGCCGGTCTGTACGCAGTCGTGCTTCCCACGTTCAAAATGACCTTGTGTCTATTCTCGCTCCAGTGGGGGAGTAGGGTATATATATATATATATATATATATATATATATATATATATATATATATACTCCACTCACGTTTATTGAACAGGTGTAGAGGCTCATCCCTTGTTCCCTGTTTAGGATGTGGTTTCCGGCTTTCTCTTTTCCAATCTTTTCACTTTTCTTTTTTATTTTTTTGTTTATTTTTTCAATTGGAGTAGATAGACTAAACTATCGTCCGGTTCACACTCCAGCCACGTCTATTGAACAGAGAGGTAGAGTTGTAGAGGCTTTCTTTTTTCCAATCTATTCACTCTTACATAACACGCTGCACATCAGTGGCGTTACCGCCTTGCTCGGGGTGATATGATTATATATATATATATATATATATATATATAGTAATTTTGTTATTAAAATGGTTTATTAAAGCATCAAATCACTACACAACATTTTCATAATACAGAAAAATACTGGTTTTCTTCAGGTGTGATATTTTTAAAAAAAGCCTTATTAAAGTGAAACATGGTTGATTAAGATATGTTTCCTATTAGTTTTTTTTTATTTTTATTCTGTTATCTTGTTGTTGGATTCCCTTCCATCACAAAAATGAGTCAACATTGCCTGATGACGAGGTAAAACCTCGAAACTGAGAAATTTCTGTGTCACAATGTAAACTAAATTGATTTCTAATTAAAAATAATTAATTATAATTATATTACGCTCTACAATGCATGTTGTATTGAGCACATTTTTAAAAATGTAAATGCCGGAGAATTTTGAATTCTAACACTGTTGGTTCTCTTCACCTCTTTCACACCCTGATTGAGCACTCTGGAAGAATAGCAGACTTTGAAAAACTGTAGCTACTCTGGCCTGTACGCATCGCTCATTCAGTAATGGATTAGAGCACGCTGGCTATTGGGCGGGTATAATGACAATATAAACGCTAAAAAAAGCCTGCAGAATGCCCATAGCCCATAGCCCAGAGGTAGAATCGCCGACTGACGCCAATTCGGTCGGGTTTCAATCCTGGGTTAAAAGCAATCGGAGCCTAACCGTACTGATGAGCTGTGTTACAGCGAAACAGATCTGTTTGCGGATGACTATATATAAATTCAGGTAAAGAGGTCCTATATATATATATATATATATATATATAGTGTATCGAGACAGATAATTTTCTAAACATATACAGTTAAATATAAAAGACAATGAATGTCTATTATGTTTAATCACGAGCCGTTCTAACATCTTATTTTGGCTTTAATTTCATTTGAAAATCAAGACAAAAATTCTCCCACTTTTAAATAATTTTTTATTAACTTGGTTCGAAGCTTATCTAAATGTTGGAGAATTTTTGTCTTTATTTTCAAATGAAATTAAAGTCAAAATACGACGTTTCGAACGGCTTATGATTAACCATAATAGACATTCATTGTCTCTTATATTTAACAATATATATATATATATATATATATATAGTCTTAATCATATTTCCAACTATTATATTCAGTCAGTGAGTTAAATGCCAAACGTGATACACGCTTTGGGTGATCATGTCTCGAATGAGTCATTAGAGACTGGGCAGAAGGTTATCCCGCAGTAGGTTGCCATTGTTTTCTGCGGTAGATTTGTTGCTAGCCAAGGCTATAAAACCCAATCAGTCCTATAATTTAACCCATAATTTTAGGGAAGGGACGGATTAATATATTTCCCAAGGGCTTTGTGTGTAAGTGAATGCAAGGAGTTCGACTAGAATTCGAACTCAGCTCCCCGATTTGTCTTTCAAATCTGATATCTACTTGCACCACAACGCACATATAAAAAAATCGTATAATTTTCAAACAATTTATGAAGAAAAAGTAAACTGTTTTCTTTATTATGTCATCTTTTGGGATTCCGATCCAAATATTCAATTCCTATATCTATATATATATATATATATATATATAACATACACTAATGATCAGAATTATATATTTTCTTCGATCCTTGTTCACTTGGATATATATATATATATATATATATTGTTTTTGCTTACATATCTACATATATATATATATATATATATATATATATATTATTTTTGCTTACATATCTATATATATATATATATATATATATATATATATATATATATATATCCAAGTGAAGAAGGGTCGAAGAAAATAGAAACGACGTTAAAATCATTATTTTAAAACAGTGCTCAATATAAAAATAGAGCTATGAATATTCATTATTAATTATAGATTAGAACGTGTACAAATTATAATTTACTACAAAGTATACATTTTATTTCGACATTGAAAGGACAATGTCTCATCAGGTAGTAAACGCTATGAGTCATTGTTCTTTCAATGTCGAAACAAAACGTACACTTTCTAGAAGATTGTACATGTTTTAAACATATTTATAATATATATATATATATATATAAAGAGAGAGAGAGAAAGAGAGAGACACTGTGATGACAAAGAGAAATTTATGTTATAATTTCTGAATAAATATTATTAGCTCTACTTTGTACTGAGCACTTTTCTAAGAATAGTGTTTCTTTGGACACAGGATATTATTCCATCAATACCTACCCTATATTATTTGTAGATATAAATATATTATTCAGATGATTTATTTATATATATATATATATATATATATATATATATATATATATATATATACTAGCAGTATATCTAGGGTGTAATGAAAGCTTTAAAACTAATCCATGGTCCTGGAGCTGAGACCCAGCCTAAAGAATATTTGTTAGAAATTTAGTGAGAATCGAATGGTGGATTTGTATAAAGGAGATACAGACAGATAAATAGACACACACACAAACATCTTGCCTTATATATATATATATATATATATATATATATATATTATCGATTTTCTGCACTATTGTAAGAACTGCAACCTTGAAACTTCTGAATATCGTTTCTTATGTCTTGGCCTATGAGTGTATCAAATTTGATTAAAATCGGACCACTCCTTCTATAAACCGATTTTTTCGATTATCGATTTTCGATATTTATAGGGGGTACCTTGACACAAAACCTAGCTAAGAACACTCGCACTTATAGTACAACTGTGTAAATTTTCAAGGAAATTGATTCAGCCGTTTCGGAGTGTATAGATAACGGACGCACACACACACCCACAGACACACACACAGACACATACACACACAGAGACAAAGTTCCATTTATAAATAAGTTCATATATATATATATATATATATATATATGGATGTATATGTGTGTGTGTGTGTGTGTGTGTGTGTGTGTGTGTGTGTGTGTGTGTGTACGTCCGTGTTTGTGTGAATATTAGTTTTATTTACGAAGAGAGATTACATAAATAGATAATAAAATGTAGTTACCATAGTAAATAGGTTCGATCTGTCTGGTAATTGAAAGACTTGCTTATTTATCAGATTTGTTTATGGTCGGTCTTTGTGCCACTTCGTGAGAAAGAATTTCGGAGACTGATTTTGAATAGAGGACGGCCCGTCTTTCCTGCAAAATACATTCATTGCTTTATTTTATTTCACATTTTATTATGCAAAATAAGCGAGTAAACATTTTGGATAGATTTATAGAAAACAAATACAAGCGAGGCAAATGAAAACAAAGGAAAGGAGAGAGATTTCGAAGAGAAAGAGAAAGTTAGAGAAAATACTAGATTGTTATGTGATGTGTGCCTTTCGATATGGCAGCAAATGCTGGACGATTTTATCAAAGATGAAGGACATTATTGAAGGAAATGAAATATGTTTCTACTTAAGGATTTTTTTTTAATCGTATCACCCCGAGCAAGGCGGTAACGCCACTGATGTGCAGGGGGCTACATAAGAGTAAAAAGATTAGATATAAGAGAGTAAAGAGAAAGATGAACCGGTTAGAAAGGAGCAAGAGAAGGATGGGAATACAGGTGTGATGACAGTTGTAAAGGTGGAGAGAAAGGAAAGGATATACAGAGTGTTGTAGAAAGAACTAGAGTCAAATGGTTAATAGATGAGTATTGACATTGCATTTAAATTCCTGGAGGTTGTAGCCGTCGGGAAAGCAAGAATATGGAAGCGAGTTCCACAGGTGGGAAGTGAGAGAAAAAAAGCTGCAGGAGAAGAATTGTCGTCTGCATTTGTTTGATCTAACTGTGAATGGGTGGGACCCAGTTGCTAGTTTGGTTGCACCAGTGAACACCTGTTGCAGTGGCACCAGTGATTTAAGTTCGTTGGAGCAGAAACGATGAAAATAATTATAGAACAGACAGATGGAAGCCACATCCCGTCGGTGGGGAAGTGACTGGAGTCGAGCCGCCAAGTCGGTACCTATAACTTTATTGATTCTCCTTTGAAGCCTCTCAAGAACACTGAGATGAACAGCAGGGGGGCCTGACCATATATGATAGCAGTACTCCATGCACGGACGAATGGTTGTTTTGTATATATGCAGGATGGATTCAGACAGAAAAAACATCCTGACCCAACCGTCCTAGCAGTGGATTTAGCTATTGACTCAATGTAATGGTTCCACTTGAGACCGAAAGATAGGGCAAGGCCGAGGAGGCGCAGTTTATTGCTCTCAGGGAGACTAGTTTGGTCCATGCTTATGGGAGGCAGGGGTTGTCTGTGATGATTGACAGACAGCAGCTTGGTCTTAGACGCATTGAAATTTAAAAGCCAAACGACGAGGTCTTGAAGAGGATGTATACTTAAAAGGAAACTGAAACTTAACACCAGGAAAAGAAAGCTCAAGATTCTGGGAATGTAATGAGGAAAGAAAACTTGGAGAATCTGATGCGCACGGGACGTACACAGCGAACCGACCTCCTTATCAGCGGATTTAGCTATGCATTAAAATTCACGAGCCATTTCTTACCCCAAACCTTAGGTTAAAACCTAGGTTGTGGAAACAACACATTTCCAAATAAAAATATTCAAAAATTCCACAAGATAATTATATTGAACACTTTTTAATACAACTGCGTACTAATCTAATTTAATTATGACGAAAACTAATTAACTAACTTACTATATATATATAATAACTTTTTTATCGTATCACTGGCTGTTGACAAATCAGTCGGGTTTCAATCCCGGCTTGAAGTGATCGGATAATCTAGCTTCACTGATAATATATTGTTGTGTCGTGGCTCGTACCATGTGACATCTTGTCGCCCAGATGTATAAAAGATAATGTGCGCTTAGCATGAGGCTTGTCATTATCACGGACTTCCGGAAGTAATGCCTACGACTGCGACAAACTGGAAATAGTGCATATACCTCTAGGTTGTACCACATTGTTAATAAACTATTTTATTTATATTTCTCTGTGTATCACTTCCTTTCACGACGTATATATATATATATATATATATATATATACGGAGAGTCCCTAAAGTTCGTGTGCAAATTTTTAATAAATAATATTAACTGCTGAAAATTAAATATCAAATCTGATCCAGCCAAAGGCTCAATGTAAAAAAAATATTTATTTACATAGCCTGCTTTCGTTACACACATATATATATAATTTTATAAATGTCCCTTTCACTGATCGAGTTGAATCTAATTCTTTTTCTTGTTGTTATTATTATTACTCCACTATTATTATTATTATTATTATTATTATTATTATTATTATTATTATTATTTCTCCATTAGTATTATGTTGTCATTTTTCATCATATTTCGATTTCTGCTATGGTCGCACTATCAAGTCTGTGGGAAGACCTAAGGCAGGCCGTGGTGTGTTGTTATGCCTCCAGTTCATGTTTTTTTATTTCCCCTAACATCCCTGGCATTACATAGACAAAGTTCTCCTTAGTGTGTGGGCTGTACTTAATAAGACAATTTTTTGTATATCTCTTAAGCTCGGGTTTCCAGGGATTCTTTCAAGCTTTGTTTTGTTTCATTTTTTTTTTCATTTCAAGTGCTCCCACTATCACTGGTATGATACTTGTTTTCAATTTCGTCATTTTTGCTATTTCAATTTCCAGGTCTTTATATTTTGACAGTTTTTCTAATTCCTTGGTTGTTATGTTACAATCCGCTGGACAAGCCATATCAATTAATAAGCATTTTTTTTCTTTTTGGTTTTTTACAATAATGTCCGGCCTATTTGCTTCAATTTTTCTGTCTGTGTAGATGGTATGATCCCATAGAATAGTGATATCTTCTATTTCTTTGACCGGTGCTGGGTGATGTTAATATCAGTGTTTGTTTACAGATTTTCCATAGTGTATGCACAGTGTCCAATGTAAATATTGCCTCACTCTATAGTGACATTTTGTTTTATATTCATTTAGGGCAAGTACAGAACATCCTGAGATTAGATGGTTTATTGTTTCTTGGTGTTTATCACAGAACCTGAATTTTGGATCCACAATATTATGCATAATATTTTCCTGAAAGTTCCAAGTGAAAAGTCTTTGGTCTTGCGCTGCAAGAATAAAGCCTTCAGTCACTGACTTTAATCCAGATGCACGTAACCATCGATGAGTATTAATTTTATCAACATTGGATTTATTGGCACGTTCTGGATATTGGCCATGCAGAGGTTTGTCTTGCCAGCGTTGTTTCATCTGTTCAAGAGCTTTATTTTTGGCTTTCATTTTCATATTTTGTTGCCTCAATCGTTGGTTCTTGGCTTCTGTTTTGCTTTTCTACAGAATCTACTAAATGTAAATCTTGTTTGTATTTCCTGCCTTCTTTTATTATTGAATATTTTTTTCTTTCTTTCTTCATGTTGTTTGACTAATTGTATCATCGAGTTCTTTGTTGTTTCCATGTATGTTAGTAAACCAATAGTTGTTGTCTTTTATGACAATTCCAGCTGAATAAGCCCTCTTCCACCTTCTTTACGGAGTATGTATAGACGGTCTACATCAGCCTTTAGATGATGCATCTTATGCTTAGAAAGAAGCTTTCTATTTTTGTTTTATACTCTTTTCCATCCGGGTCCCAAACAAAAAGTTAATGTCAGAAAATGCATGATGACATATTCCACAGAGCTTTTTTCCAAAGAACAATTTCAAAGATTACACACTTTTACATGGACAATTCGTGAATTGTGAGCTATACTTTTGAGTACATTTCTTTCCATTTCTTTTTAACTTGGGTTGCCATATTCTTGAGACTTCTACTACTTGAAGATCAACCATCCTCCGTGTAGAGAAAACTGCTATCATGTCATATCTGGTCAGGCGCCCCTGCTGTTCATCTCAGTGTTCTCGATAGGCTCCAAAGGAGAATTTGTAATATGATCGGTCCCGACCTGACGGCTCGACTCCAGCCACATTCTCATCGGCGAGATGTAGCTTCTGTCTGTCTCTTCTACAAATATTTTCATGGCTTCTGCTCCACCGAACTTAAGGCACTGGTGCCCCGACGACAAGTATCTACTCGTGCAACCAAACTGGCCACATGGTCTCACCTTTTACAATTAAATCAACCAAATGCAGCCGACAATTCTGCTCCACCATCTTTTTTTCTCGTACTTACCGCCTGTGGAACTCTCTTCCATATACTTGCTTTCATGACGGCTACAACCTCCAGTAATTTAAATGCAATGTCAATACCCATCTCTTATCCACTTGACTCCGGTCCTTTCTTCATCACCCAGTATATTTTGTTCTTTTCCTTTTTCTCTACCTTCGAAAACGTCTTCACACCTGTGTTCATATCCTTCATTTGCCCTTTCTCTGACACCCACTGTAAAGGGTGTGTCTTTCTCTTCACTCTCCCCCTACGTAAACTTTTACTCTTACATAGCCACCTGCGCATCAATGGCGGTACTGCCTTGCTTGGGGTGAAACGATTAAAAAAAAAAAGGAGACCCCTGTATTTTGATAGTTTTTTGAAGATTTTCAAAGACGCATTACAATCTGCAGGGACTGCCATTTTAATTAAAAGTGACATTCGTTTTTTGTTTTCTCTCATCACGATTTAAGATGTGCGTTGCGGTGTAGGATGTATGTTGTGAGGCAGTGGATATCCACTCGGAACGAAAAATCGGGGAACCGAGTTCGAATTACAGTTGAATTCCTTGCATTCGCTTATGCACAAATACCCTTTGGAAAGGTATCAATTCTTCACTTCATTCCAGTTATGGGTTAAATAACAGGAAAGATTAGGTTCTATAGCCTTAGCTTGCAACCAGTCTACCGCAGAAAGCAATGGCAACCTACTGCGGGATAATCTTCTGCCCAGTCAGTCATGTAACTTTTGGAGACATGATCGCCCAAAGCGTGTATCACGTATGGCACTTAACTGGCTGACAGAATATAATAGTTGGAAACATGATTAAGGCTTCTTCTGGGCATAAAATAGGGGACCGATTTTGTATTGCTATGACATAATTAATTGATCCCCCACTAATTACTACATAATAATATAATATATGTCTTCCCCCTCTAGCTATGAGGTAAATAACAGGACAGATTGGGCTCTGTAACCTTAGCTTGCAACCAGTCTACCGCAGAAAGCAATGGCAACTTAATGCGGGATAATCTTCTGCCCAGTCAGTCATGTCTCTTTTGGAGACATGATCGCCCAAGGCGTGTATCGCGTATGGCACTTAACTGACTGACGGAATATAATAATTGGAAACATGATTAAGGCTTCTACTGGGCATAAAGTGGAGGACCGATTTTCTTTTGTTATGAAGTAATAAACTGATCCCCCACTAATTACTACTTAATAAAATAATGCATCTCTTCCCCCTCTAGCTATGAGTCTAATAAAAGGACAGATTGATTTTTATAGCCTTGGCTGGCAAGCAGTCTACCGCAGAAAGTAAAGGCGACCGACTGCGGGATAATCTTCTGCCCAGTCAGTCAGTCATGATCGCCCAAGCGTGTATCACGTATGACACTTAACTGACTGATCATGATATCTGCGCCATTAGCTTTGATAGTTCTGTCTGTGTGTCTTTTAAATTTCCATAAAATTGTTACAGGTCTTATCTCTGTAACCAGGTCTGCGTGATGTTCACACTAAATTACTGCAGTTTTTTTCTGTAAAAACTTGAGATTTTTAATTCAGATATTGGATCATTCTGTCTTGTTGAGTTTTATGTTCAGTGGGTGCAAATACGATGCAACCTGATACGAGTTAGTCAACTGTTTCTGGATAGTTACCAAAGAATCCGCATTTCGGACTAACACGATTTTTCGATATCCGTGCTTTGTAATGTCTTGGTCCTGTGCGGTAAGATTAAAACTTTCGGTTTCCATTGATTGGTATGGTGTTTTTTTTTTTTTGGTTTTTTTTTCCACATTAACTTGTTTGGCACGGACAAAGTATTGGCCAAGAATATGTTTATCTTGGCATCGCTTATGAATTTTGTCCAATGCATATGCCTACGGTTTCGTTTTTTTTTACTTTTTGCCGCTGCAGTAAGCATATTATGGTTTACTTACTATTCTTTACTCACTTGAAATTCCCTTTTGAATTTGTTGCCTTCCTAAAATATTTTCATTATTATGACAATCATCATGTTATTTCGGTGTCTGCTATGGTTACTGTTGCTGATGCCGGGAAAGGGGTCCGCATAAAAAAATGAACAACGACCAGTAATTGAGATAGAAACTAAGTGTATTAATATAACGATACAGGCTTGAATGAAGATTAGTAGTCCAAGCGTTGTGGATCCCGGGAATGGGGCCCACACAAATAAATGAACAGCGAACAGCAATTGAGATAGAATAGAAGTCTATTAACGTAAGGATACAGACTTGAATGAAGATTAGTAGTCCAAGCGTTGTGGATCCCGGAAATGGGGCCCACACAAATAAGTGAACAACGACCAGCAATTGAGATAGAAAAGAAGTCTATTAACGTAAGGATACAGACTTGAATGAAGATTAGTAGTCCAAGCGTTGTGGATCCCGGAAATGGGGCCCACACAAATAAATGAACGACGACCAGCAATTAAGATAGAAAAAAAGTCTATTAACGTAAGCATACAGACTTGAATGAAGATTAGTAGTCCAAGCGCTGTGGATCCCGGGAATGGGGCCCACACAAATAAATGAACAACGACCAGCAATTGAGATAGAAAAGAAGTCTATTAAACTAAGGATACAGACTTGAATGAAGATTAGTAGTCCAAGCGTTGTGGATCCCGGAAATGGGGCCCACACAAATAAATGAACAACGACCAGCAATTGAGATAGAAAAGAAGTCTATTAACGTAAGGATACAGACTTGAATGAAGATTAGTAGTCCAAGCGTTGTGGATCCCGGGAATGGGGCCCACACAAATAAATGAACAACGACCAGCAATTGAGATAGAAAAGAATTCTATTAACGTAAGGATACAGACTTGAATGAAGATTAGTAGTCCAAGCGTTGTGGATCCCGGAAATGGGGCCCACACAAATAAATGAACAACGACCAGCAATTGAGATAGAAAAGAAGTCTATAACGTAAGGATACAGACTTGAATGAAGATTAGTAGTCCAAGCGTTGTGGATCCCGGAAATGGGGCCCACACAAATAAATGAACAACGACCAGCAATTGAGATAGAAAAGAAGTCTATTAACGTAAGGATACAGACTTGAATGAAGATTAGTAGTCCAAGCGTTGTGGATCCCGGGAATGGGGCCCACACAAATAAATGAACAACGACCAGCAATTGAGATAGAAAAGAATTCTATTAACGTAAGGATACAGACTTGAATGAAGATTAGTAGTCCAAGCGTTGTGGATCCCGGAAATGGGGCCCACACAAATAAATGAACAACGACCAGCAATTGAGATAGAAAAGAAGTCTATAACGTAAGGATACAGACTTGAATGAAGATTAGTAGTCCAAGCGTTGTGGATCCCGGAAATGGGGCCCACACAAATAAATGAACAACGACCAGCAATTGAGATAGAAAAGAAGTCTATTAACGTAAGGATACAGACTTGAATGAAGATTAGTAGTCCAAGCGTTGTGGATCCCGGGAATGGGGCCCACACAAATAAATGAACAACGACCAGCAATTGAGATAGAAAAGAATTCTATTAACGTAAGGATACAGACTTGAATGAAGATTAGTAGTCCAAGCGTTGTGTATCCCGGAAATGGGGCCCACACAAATAAATGAACAACGACCAGCAATTGAGATAGAAAAGAAGTCTATTAACGTAAGGATACAGACTTGAATGAAGATTAGTATTCCAGGCGTTGTGGATCCCGGGAATGGGGCCCACACAAATAAATGAACAACGACCAGCAATTGAGATAGAAAAGAAGTCTATTAACGTAAGGATACAGACTTGAATGAAGATTAGTAGTCCAAGCGTTGTGGATCCCGGGAATGGGGCCCACACAAATAAATGAACAACGACCAGCAATTGAGATAGAAAAGAAGTCTATTAACATAAGGATACAGACTTGAATGAAGATTAGTATTCCAGGCGTTGTGGATCCCGGGAATGGGGCCCACACAAATAAATGAACAACGACCAGCAATTGAGATAGAAAAGAAGTCTATTAACGTAAGGATACAGACTTGAATGAAGATTAGTAGTCCAAGCGTTGTGGATCCCGGAAATGGGGCCCACACAAATAAGTGAACAACGACCAGCAATTGAGATAGAAAAGAAGTCTATTAACGTAAGGATACAGACTTGAATGAAGATTAGTAGTCCAAGCGTTGTGGATCCCGGAAATGGGGCCCACACAAATAAATGAACGACGACCAGCAATTAAGATAGAAAAAAAGTCTATTAACGTAAGCATACAGACTTGAATGAAGATTAGTAGTCCAAGCGCTGTGGATCCCGGGAATGGGGCCCACACAAATAAATGAACAACGACCAGCAATTGAGATAGAAAAGAAGTCTATTAAACTAAGGATACAGACTTGAATGAAGATTAGTAGTCCAAGCGTTGTGGATCCCGGAAATGGGGCCCACACAAATAAATGAACAACGACCAGCAATTGAGATAGAAAAGAAGTCTATTAACGTAAGGATACAGACTTGAATGAAGATTAGTAGTCCAAGCGTTGTGGATCCCGGGAATGGGGCCCACACAAATAAATGAACAACGACCAGCAATTGAGATAGAAAAGAAGTCTATAACGTAAGGATACAGAATTGAATGAAGATTAGTAGTCCAAGCGTTGTGGATCCCGGGAATGGGGCCCACACAAATAAATGATCAACGACCAGCAATTGAGATAGAAAAGAAGTCTATAACGTAAGGATACAGACTTGAATGAAGATTAGTATTCCAAGCGTTGTGGATCCCGGGAATGGGGCCCACACAAATAAATGAACAACGACCAGCAATTGAGATAGAAAAGAAGTCTATTAACGTAAGGATACAGACTTGAATGAAGATTAGTAGTCCAAGCGTTGTGGATCCCGGGAATAGGGGCCCACACAAATAAATGAACGACCAGCAATTGAGATAGAAAAGAAGTCTATAACGTAAGGATACAGAATTGAATGAAGATTAGTAGTCCAAGCGTTGTGGATCCCGGGAATGGGGCCCACACAAATAAATGAACAACGACCAGCAATTGAGATAGAAAAGAAGTCTATTAACGTAAGGATACAGACTTGAATGAAGATTAGTAGTCCAAGCGTTGTGGATCCCGGGAATGGGGCCCACACAAATAAATGAACAACGACCAGCAATTGAGATAGAAAAGAAGTCTATAACGTAAGGATACAGAATTGAATGAAGATTAGTAGTCCAAGCGTTGTGGATCCCGGGAATGGGGCCCATACAAATAAATGATCAACGACCAGCAATTGAGATAGAAAAGAAGTCTATAACGTAAGGATACAGACTTGAATGAAGATTAGTATTCCAAGCGTTGTGGATCCCGGGAATGGGGCCCACACAAATAAATGAACAACGACCAGCAATTGAGATAGAAAAGAAGTCTATTAACGTAAGGATACAGACTTGAATGAAGATTAGTAGTCCAAGCGTTGTGGATCCCGGCAATGGGGCCCACACAAATAAATGAACAACGACCAGCAATTGAGATAGAAAAGAAGTCTATAACGTAAGGATACAGAATTGAATGAAGATTAGTAGTCCAAGCGTTGTGGATCCCGGGAATGGGCCCAGACAAATAAATGAACAACGACCAGCAATTGAGATAGAAAAGAAGTCTATTAACGAAAGGATACAGACTTGAATGAAGATTAGTAGTCCAAGCGTTGTGGATCCCGGGAATGGGGCCCACACAAATAAATGAACAACGACCAGCAATTGAGATAGAAAAGAAGTCTATTAACGTAAGGATACAGACTTGAATGAAGATTAGTAGACCAAGCGTTGTGGAACCCGGAAATGGGGCCCACACAAATAAATGAACAACGACCAGCAATTGAGATAGAAAAGAAGTCTATTAACGTAAGGATACAGACTTGAATGAAGATTAGTAGTCCAAGCGTTGTGGATCCCGGGAATGGGGCCCACACAAATAAATGAACAACGACCAGCAATTGAGATAGAAAAGAAGTCTATTAACGTAAGGATACAGACTTGAATGAAGATTAGTAGTCCAAGCGTTGTGGATCCCGGGAATGGGGCCCACACAAATAAATGAACAACGACCAGCAATTGAGATAGAAAAGAATTCTATTAACGTAAGGATACAGACTTGAATGAAGATTAGTAGTCCAAGCGTTGTGGATCTCGGAAATGGGACCCACACAAATAAATGAACAACGACCAGCAATTGAGATAGAAAAGAAGTCTATAACATAAGGATACAGACTTGAATGAAGATTAGTAGTCCAAGCGTTGTGGATCCCGGGAATGGGGCCCACACAAATAAATGAACAACGACCAGCAATTGAGATAGAAAAGAAGTCTATTAACGTAAGGATACAGACTTGAATGAAGATTAGTATTCCAGGCGTTGTGGATCCCGGGAATGGGGCCCACACAAATAAATGAACAACGACCAGCAATTGAGATAGAAAAGAAGTCTATTAACGTAAGGATACAGACTTGAATGAAGATTAGTAGACCAAGCGTTGTGGATCCCGGAAATGGGGCCCACACAAATAAATGAACAACGACCAGCAATTGAGATAGAAAAGAAGTCTATTAACGTAAGGATACAGACTTGAATGAAGATTAGTAGTCCAAGCGTTGTGGATCCCGGGAATGGGGCCCACACAAATAAATGAACAACGACCAGCAATTGAGATAGAAAAGAAGTCTATTAACGTAAGGATACAGACTTGAATGAAGATTAGTAGTCCAAGCGTTGTGGATCCCGGGAATGGGGCCCACACAAATAAATGAACAACGACCAGCAATTGAGATAGAAAAGAATTCTATTAACGTGAGGATACAGACTTGAATGAAGATTAGTAGTCCAAGCGTTGTGGATCTCGGAAATGGGACCCACACAAATAAATGAACAACGACCAGCAATTGAGATAGAAAAGAAGTCTATTAACGTAAGGATACAGACTTGAATGAAGATTAGTAGTCCAAGCGTTGTGGATCCCGGGAATGGGGCCCACACAAATAAATGAACGACCAGCAATTGAGATAGAAAAGAAGTCTATAACGTAAGGATACAGAATTGAATGAAGATTAGTAGTCCAAGCGTTGTGGATCCCGGGAATGGGGCCCACACAAATAAATGAACAACGACCAGCAATTGAGATAGAAAAGAAGTCTATTAACGTAAGGATACAGACTTGAATGAAGATTAGTAGTCCAAGCGTTGTGGATCCCGGGAATGGGGCCCACACAAATAAATGAACAACGACCAGCAATTGAGATAGAAAAGAAGTCTATAACGTAAGGATACAGAATTGAATGAAGATTAGTAGTCCAAGCGTTGTGGATCCCGGGAATGGGGCCCACACAAATAAATGATCAACGACCAGCAATTGAGATAGAAAAGAAGTCTATAACGTAAGGATACAGACTTGAATGAAGATTAGTATTCCAAGCGTTGTGGATCCCGGGAATGGGGCCCACACAAATAAATGAACAACGACCAGCAATTGAGATAGAAAAGAAGTCTATTAACGTAAGGATACAGACTTGAATGAAGATTAGTAGTCCAAGCGTTGTGGATCCCGGCAATGGGGCCCACACAAATAAATGAACAACGACCAGCAATTGAGATAGAAAAGAAGTCTATAACGTAAGGATACAGAATTGAATGAAGATTAGTAGTCCAAGCGTTGTGGATCCCGGGAATGGGCCCACACAAATAAATGAACAACGACCAGCAATTGAGATAGAAAAGAAGTCTATTAACGAAAGGATACAGACTTGAATGAAGATTAGTAGTCCAAGCGTTGTGGATCCCGGGAATGGGGCCCACACAAATAAATGAACAACGACCAGCAATTGAGATAGAAAAGAAGTCTATTAACGTAAGGATACAGACTTGAATGAAGATTAGTAGACCAAGCGTTGTGGATCCCGGAAATGGGGCCCACACAAATAAGTGAACAACGACCAGCAATTGAGATAGAAAAGAAGTCTATTAACGTAAGGATACAGACTTGAATGAAGATTAGTAGTCCAAGCGTTGTGGATCCCGGGAATGGGGCCCACACAAATAAATGAACAACGACCAGCAATTGAGATAGAAAAGAAGTCTATTAACGTAAGGATACAGACTTGAATGAAGATTAGTAGTCCAAGCGTTGTGGATCCCGGGAATGGGGCCCACACAAATAAATGAACAACGACCAGCAATTGAGATAGAAAAGAATTCTATTAACGTAAGGATACAGACTTGAATGAAGATTAGTAGTCCAAGCGTTGTGGATCTCGGAAATGGGACCCACACAAATAAATGAACAACGACCAGCAATTGAGATAGAAAAGAAGTCTATAACATAAGGATACAGACTTGAATGAAGATTAGTAGTCCAAGCGTTGTGGATCCCGGGAATGGGGGCCACACAAATAAATGAACAACGACCAGCAATTGAGATAGAAAGAAGTCTATTAACGTAAGGATACAGACTTGAATGAAGATTAGTATTCCAGGCGTTGTGGATCCCGGGAATGGGGCCCACACAAATAAATGAATAACTGACCAGCAATTGAGATAGAAAAGAAGTCTATTAACGTAAGGATACAGACTTGAATGAAGATTAGTAGACCAAGCGTTGTGGATCCCGGAAATGGGGCCCACAAATAAATGAACAACGACCAGCAATTGAGATAGAAAAGAAGTCTATTAACGTAAGGATACAGACTTGAATGAAGATTAGTAGTCCAAGCGTTGTGGATCCCGGGAATGGGGCCCACACAAATAAATGAACAACGACCAGCAATTGAGATAGAAAGAAGTCTATTAACGTAAGGATACAGACTTGAATGAAGATTAGTATTCCAAGCGTTGTGGATCCCGGGAATGAGGGCCCACACAAATAAATGAACAACGACCAGCAATTGAGATAGAAAAGAATTCTATTAACATGAGACCACAGACTTGAATGAAGATTAGTAGTCCAAGCGTTGTGGATCTCGGAAATGGGACCCACACAAATAAATGAACAACGACCAGCAATTGAGATAGAAAAGAAGTCTATAACATAAGGATACAGACTTGAATGAAGATTAGTAGTCCAAGCGTTGTGGATCCCGGGAATGGGGCCCACACAAATAAATGAACAACGACCAGCAATTGAGATAGAAAAGAAGTCTATAACGTAAGGATACAGAATTGAATGAAGATTAGTAGTCCAAGCGTTGTGGATCCCGGGAATGGGGCCCACACAAATAAACCAACGACCAGCAATTGAAATAGAAAAGAAGTCTATAACGTAAGGATACAGACTTGAATGAAGATTAGTATTCCAAGCGTTGTGGATCCCGGGAATGGGGCCCACACAAATAAATGAACAACGACCAGCAATTGAGATAGAAAGAAGTCTATTAACGTAAGGATACAGACTTGAATGAAGATTAGTAGTCCAAGCGTTGTGGATCCCGGAAATGGGGCCCACACAAATAAATGAACAACGACAGCAATTGAGATAGAAAAGAAGTCTATTAACGTAAGGATACAGACGTGAATGAAGATTAGTAGTCCAAGCGTTGTGGATCCCGGGAATGGGGCCCACACAAATAAATGAACAACGACCAGCAATTGAGATAGAAAAGAAGTCTATAACGTAAGGATACAGACTTGAATGAAGATTAGTATTCCAAGCGTTGTGGATCCCGGGAATGGGGCCCACACAAATAAATGAACAACGACCAGCAATTGAGATAGAAAAGAAGTCTATCAACGTAAGGATACAGACTTGAATGAGAGATTAGTAGTCCAAGCGTTGTGGATCCCGGGAATGGGGCCCACACAAATAAATGAACAACGACCAGCAATTGAGATAGAAAAAGTCTATGAACGTAAGGATACAGACTTGAATGAAGATTAGTAGTCCAAGCGTTGTGGATCCCGGGAATGGGGCCCACACGAAATAAATGAACAACGACCAGCAATTGAGATAGAAAAGAATTCTATTAACGTAAGGATACAGACTTGAATGAAAGATTAGTAGTCCAAGCGTTGTGGATCTCGGAAATGGGACCCACACAAATAAATGAACAACGACCAGCAATTGAGATAGAAAAGAAGTCTATAACATAAGGATACAGACTTGAATGAAGATTAGTAGTCCAAGCGTTGTGGATCCCGGGAATGGGGCCCACACAAATAAATGAACAACGACCAGCAATTGAGATAGAAAGAAGTCTATAACGTAAGGATACAGAATTGAATGAAGATTAGTAGTCCAAGCGTTGTGGATCCCGGGAATGGGGCCCACACAAATAAATGATCAACGACCAGCAATTGAGATAGAAAAGAAGTCTATAACGTAAGGATACAGACTTGAATGAAGATTAGTATTCCAAGCGTTGTGGATCCCGGGAATGGGGCCCACACAAATAAATGAACAACGACCAGCAATTGAGATAGAAAAGAAATCTATTAACGTAAGGATACAGACTTGAATGAAGATTAGTAGTCCAAGCGTTGTGGATCAGGAAATGGGGCCCACACAAATAAATGAACAACGACCAGCAATTGAGATAGAAAAGAAGTCTATTAACGTAAGGATACAGACGTGAATGAAGATTAGTAGTCCAAGCGTTGTGGATCCCGGGAATGGGGCCCACACAAATAAATGAACAACGACCAGCAATTGAGATAGAAAAGAAGTCTATAACGTAAGGATACAGACTTGAATGAAGATTAGTATTCCAAGCGTTGTGGATCCACAGGAATGGGGCCCACACAAATAAATGAACAACGACCAGCAATTGAGATAGAAAGAAGTCTATCAACGTAAGGATACAGACTTGAATGAAGATTAGTCCAAGCGTTGTGGATCCCGGGAATGGGGCCCACACAAATAAATGAACAACGACCAGCAATTGAGATAGAAAAGAAGTCTATGAACGTAAGGATACAGACTTGAATGAAGATTAGTAGTCCAAGCGTTGTGGATCCCGGGAATGGGGCCCACACAAATAAATAAACAACGACCAGCAATTGAGATAGAAAAGAATTCTATTAACGTAAGGATACAGACTTGAATGAAGATTAGTAGTCCAAGCGTTGTGGATCCCGGAAATGGGACCCACACAAATAAATGAACAACGACCAGCAATTGAGATAGAAAAGAAGTCTATAACGTAAGGATACAGACTTGAATGAAGATTAGTAGTCCAAGCGTTGTGGATCTCGGAAATGGGGCCCACACAAATAAATGAACAACGACCAGCAACTAAGATAGAAAAGAAGTCTATTAACGTAAGGATACAGACTTGAATGAAGATTAGTAGTCCAAGCGTTGTGGATCCCGGGAATGGGGCCCACACAAATAAATGAACAACGACCAGCAATTGAGATAGAAAAGAAGTCTATTAACGTAAGGATACAGACTTGAATGAAGATTAGTATTCCAGGCGTTGTGGATCCCGGAAATGGGGCCCACACAAATAAATGAACAACGACCAGCAATTGAGATAGAAAAGAAGTCTATTAACGTAAGGATACAGACTTGAATGAAGATTAGTAGTCCAAGCGTTGTGGATCCCGGGAATGGGGCCCACACAAATAAATGAACAGCGACCAGCAACTAAGATAGAAAAGAAGTCTATTAACGTAAGGATACAGACTTGAATGAAGATTAGTAGTCCAAGCGTTGTGTATCCCGGAAATGGGGCCCACACAAATAAATGAACAACGACCAGCAATTGAGATAGAAAAGAAGTCTATTAACGTAAGGATACAGACTTGAATGAAGATTAGTAGTCCAAGCGTTGTGGATCCCGGGAATGGGGCCCACACAAATAAATGAACAACGACCAGCAATTGAGATAGAAAAGAAGTCTATTAACGTAAGGATACAGACTTGAATGAAGATTAGTAGTCCAAGCGTTGTGGATCCCGGGAATGGGGCCCACACAAATAAATGAACAACGACCAGCAATTGAGTTAGAAAAGAAGTCTATTAACGTAAGGATACAGACTTGAATGAAGATTAGTAGTCCAAGCGTTGTGGATCCCGGGAATGGGGCCCACACAAATAAATGAACAACGACCAGCAATTGAGATAGAAAAGAAGTCTATTAACGTAAGGATACAGACTTGAATGAAGATTAGTAGTCCAAGCGTTGTGGATCCCGGGAATGGGGCCCACACAAATAAATGAACAACGACCAGCAATTGAGATAGAAAAGAAGTCTATTAACGTAAGGATACAGACTTGAATGAAGATTAGTATTCCAGGCGTTGTGGATCCCGGAAATGGGGCCCACACAAATAAATGAACAACGACCAGCAATTGAGATAGAAAAGAAGTCTATTAACGTAAGGATACAGACTTGAATGAAGATTAGTAGTCCAAGCGTTGTGGATCCCGGGAATGGGGCCCACACAAATAAATGAACAACGACCAGCAACTAAGATAGAAAAGAAGTCTATTAACGTAAGGATACAGACTTGAATGAAGATTAGTAGTCCAAGCGTTGTGTATCCCGGAAATGGGGCCCACACAAATAAATGAACAACGACCAGCAATTGAGATAGAAAAGAAGTCTATTAACGTAAGGATACAGACTTGAATGAAGATTAGTAGTCCAAGCGTTGTGGATCCCGGGAATGGGGCCCACACAAATAAATGAACAACGACCAGCAATTGAGATAGAAAAGAAGTCTATTAACGTAAGGATACAGACTTGAATGAAGATTAGTAGTCCAAGCGTTGTGTATCCCGGAAATGGGGCCCACACAAATAAATGAACAACGACCAGCAATTGAGATAGAAAAGAAGTCTATTAACGTAAGGATACAGACTTGAATGAAGATTAGTAGTCCAAGCGTTGTGGATCCCGGGAATGGGGCCCACACAAATAAATGAACAACGACCAGCAATTGAGATAGAAAAGAAGTCTATTAACGTAAGGATACAGACTTGAATGAAGATTAGTAGTCCAAGCGTTGTGGATCCCGGGAATGGGGCCCACACAAATAAATGAACAACGACCAGCAATTGAGATAGAAAAGAAGTCTATTAACGTAAGGATACAGACTTGAATGAAGATTAGTAGTCCAAGCGTTGTGGATCCCGGAAATGGGGCCCACACAAATAAATGAACAACGACCAGCAATTGAGATAGAAAAGAAGTCTATTAACGTAAGGATACAGACTTGAATGAAGATTAGTAGTCCAAGCGTTGTGGATCCCGGGAATGGGGCCCACACAAATAAATGAACAACGACCAGCAATTGAGATAGAAAAGAAGTCTATTAACGTAAGGATACAGACTTGAATGAAGATTAGTATTCCAGGCGTTGTGGATCCCGGAAATGGGGCCCACACAAATAAATGAACAACGACCAGCAATTGAGATAGAAAAGAAGTCTATTAACGTAAGGATACAGACTTGAATGAAGATTAGTAGTCCCAAGCGTTGTGGATCCCAGGGAATGGGGCCCACAACAAATTAAATGAACAACGACCAATGGGGCCCAATTGAGAATAGAAAAGAATTCTATTAACGTAAGGATACAGACTTGAATGAAGATTAGTAGTCCAAGCGTTGTGGATCCCGGAAATGGGACCCACACAAATAAATGAACAACGACCAGCAATTGAGATAGAAAAGAAGTCTATAACGTAAGGATACAGACTTGAATGAAGATTAGTAGTCCAAGCGTTGTGGATCCCGGAAATGGGGCCCACACAAATAAATGAACAACGACCAGCAACTAAGATAGAAAAGAAGTCTATTAACGTAAGGATACAGACTTGAATGAAGATTAGTAGTCCAAGCGTTGTGGATCCCGGGAATGGGGCCCAAACAAATAAATGAACAACGACCAGCAACTAAGATAGAAAAGAAGTCTATTAACGTAAGGATACAGACTTGAATGAAGATTAGTAGTCCAAGCGTTGTGGATCCCGGAAATGGGGCCCAAACAAATAAATGAACAACGACCAGCAACTAAGATAGAAAAGAAGTCTATTAACGTAAGGATACAGACTTGAATGAAGATTAGTAGTCCAAGCGTTGTGTATCCCGGAAATGGGGCCCACACAAATAAATGAACAACGACCAGCAATTGAGATAGAAAAGAAGTCTATTAACGTAAGGATACAGACTTGAATGTAGATTAGTAGTCCATGAATACGGGTTAGTTAAAAGTATATGTACAAGTCTCTGGAAGTGAAGCCGTAGTATATTGTGTATGACCGCGTCGGAAGCTGACAGGCACGGCGTAATAATTTTCGTGATGAATGGAGCACAGAGCTACTATGAGCTACTGAGTACTGACTGCTAATCTCTCTCTGGACTCTCGTATTCTCCAATTAAAACTCTGTGAAAACGCGGTATTTAGTATTTATTTACCATCCTAACTAGAGAAAAATGTGGCACAAGGCCTTTTTAACGTGTGTTCTCCGGGCCATATAGCCCAGCCAAAAATATCTGTCTAATTTTGCCCAGTCGTGACTTTACACTTTGGCTGAGCCACGACTGGGTTAATGCTCTCCGCCTGGAGGGAGAGAGATTGACAGTGTCAAAGGAATTACCGTGAAAAAACGCGGACTCCTCTCGTCTCGCTTCTATAGTAGTAGTATAAGTATACTATGGACGCGTCCATCTTTATGAAAAGGAGAACCCCACAAGAGTTACACAACCTAGCTAGTCTGTAGGAATCTGAGGCAGGTAGTGGAATATTTTATGGCTACATTTCATGATTTGTTTTTACATCTCCTATAACAGTACTAGCGTCACGTGGACAAAGTTATTTTTAGTGTGTGCAATAATAATAATAATAAGAAGAAGAAATGTGGTTTAATTCAGTTAGAATTGTCATCGAAGACAACATCTATTGGCTTACTAACATACAGAGTAACAACAAAGAACTGGATGATACAATTAGTCAAATAACATAAAAACAGAAAGAAAAAATATTAAAAAATGAAAGAAGGCAGTAAATACAAACAAGATTTATATTTAGTAGATTCTGTAGAAAAGCAAAACAGAAGCCAAGAACCAACTCTTGCGGCAAAAACTATAAAAAAGAAAGCCAAGGATAAAGCTCTTGAACAGATGAAACAAAGCTGGCAAGACAAGCCTCTGCATGGCCAATATCCAGAACGTGCCAATAAATCCAATGTTGATAAAGTTAATACTTATGATTATAAAATCGCAAAGAGGAGAATGATGATGATGATGATACAGCAAAGATACAATCTTTTCATTTTTCCTTATTTTTTTTTCAATTGGAGTAGATAGACTGAAATATCGCCCGGTTCACACTCCACCCACGTCTATTGAACAGGTGTAGAGACTCATCCCTTGTTCCCTGTTTAGGATGTGGTTTCCGGATTTCTCTTTTCGAAACTTTTCACTCTTACGTATCCCCCTGCACACCAGTGGCCTTACCACCTTGCCCGAGGTGATACGATTAATATATATATATATATATTATTTATTCATGTATATTTTGCCGTCATTTATTACTACAGGAGCATACAAATAATAATAATAATAATAATAATAATAATGCAGAAAGAAAGAAAAAATATTCAATAATGAAAGAAGGCAGTAAATATAAACAAGATTTACATTTAGGAGATTCTGTAGAAAAGCAAAATAAAAGCCAAGAACCAACTCTTGCGGCAAAAACTATAAAAAGAAAGCCAAGGATAAAGCTCTTGAACAGATGAGACAACACTGGCAAGACAAAACTCTGCATGGCCAATATCCAGAACGTGCTAATAAACCCAATGTTGATAAAGTTAATACTCATCGATGGGTACGTGCACCTGGATTAAAGTCTGAGACTGATGGCTTTATTCTTGCAACGCAATACCGAAGTCTTTTCGTTTTCTTTCTGGTTTTAACAATAATGTCCGGCCTGTTTGCTTTAATTTTTCTGTGTAGATGGTGTAATCCCATAGAATAGTGACATCTTCTATTTCTCTAACCGGTGCTGGGTGATGTTCATACCAGTGTTTTTTACATATTTTCCATAGTGTTTGCACATTGTCCAATGTAAATTGGAGTTTAATTGGAGTAGATAGACTAAACTATCGACCGGTTCACACTCCCCCCACGTCTATTGAACAGGTGAAGAGGCTCATCCCCTTTTCCTTGTTTAGGATGTGGTTTCCGGCTTTCTCTTTTCCAATCTTTTCACTCTTTTCTTTTTTTTTTTCAATTGGAGTAGATAGACTAAACTATCGCCCGGTTCACACTCCACCCACGTCTATTGAACAGGTGAAGAGGCTCATCCCTTGTTCCTTGTTTAGGATGTGGTTTCCGGTTTCTCTTTTTCAATCTTTTGACTCTTTTCTTTTTTTTTCAATTGGAGTAGATAGACTACACTATCGCCCTGTTCACTTTCCACCCACGTCTATTGAACAGATGAAGAGGCTCATCCCTTGTTCCTTGTTTAGGATGTGGTTTCCGGCTTTCTCTTTTCCAATCTTTTCACTCTTTTCTTTTTTTTTTCAATTGGAGTAGATAGACTACACTATCGCCCTGTTCACACTCCACCCACGTCTATTGAACAGATGAAGAGGCTCATCCCTTGTTCTCTGTTTAGGATGTGGTTTCCGGCTTTCTCTTTTCCAATCTTTTGACTCTTTTCTTTTTTTTCAATTGGAGTAGATAGACTACACTATCGCCCTGTTCACACTCCACCCACGTCTATTGAACAGATGAAGAGGCTCATCCCTTGTTCCTTGTTTAGGATGTGGTTTCCGGCTTTCTCTTTTCCAATCTTTTGACTCTTTTCTTTTTTTTTCAATTGGAGTAGATAGACTACACTATCGCCCTGTTCATACTCCACCCACGTCTATTGAACAGATGAAGAGGCTCATCCCTTGTTCCTTGTTTAGGATGTGGTTTCCGGCTTTCTCTTTTCCAATCTTTTCACTCCTACGTAGCCCCCTGCGCTTCAGTGGCGTTACCGCCTTGCTCGGGGTGATATGATTAAAAAAAAATATATTGCCCTACTCTATCGTGACGATTCATTTGTGGCAAGTACAGAACAGCCTGATATTAGATGGTCTACTGTTTCTTGGTATTTATCATAGAACCTGCATTTTGGATCCCCATTATTATGTATAATGTTTACCTGAAAGTTCCTAGTGAAAAGACTTTGGTCTTGCGCTGCAAGAATAAAGCCTTCAGTCTATTATTATTATTATTATTATTATCGTATTTTTAATTTCTACTTTGGTCTCATTACCTATCAAGTCTGCGGTAAGACCTAAGGCAGGTAACGATGTGTTATGACTACTTATCGCGATTTGCTTTCCCAACTCTCATAACATCTCTAGCGACACGTAGACAAATTCTTTCTTAGTGTTTGGGCTGTACTTATTATTATTGTGTCATTTTCATCATCCGTGCATGGAGAACTGCTGCCATTTATGGTCAGGTGGCCCTGCCGTTCTCCTCAGTGTTCTTCACAAGCTTCAAAGGAGAGTCTGTAATGTGATAGGTACTGATCTGGCGACTTGACTGCAGCCACTTCCCCATCGTCGAAATGTGGCCTCCCTTTGTCTCTTCTATAAATACTTTCATGGCTTCTGCTCGGACGAGCTTAAGTCACTGATGCCTCCTCAACAGGTGTTTACTCGTGCAACCAGACTGGCAACTGGGTTCCACCCATTCACAGTTAGGTTAGTCAAATGCAGACGACAATTCTACTCCTGCAGCTTCCTCTCTCGCACTTCCTGCCTGTGGAACTCGCTCCCGTATTCTTGCTTTCCTGACAGCTACAACCTCCAGAAATTTAAATGCAAAGTCAATACTCATCTACTAACCACTGGCCTCTAGCTCGCTCCCCTCCCCTGTATAACCTTCACTTTCTCTCCACCTATGTATCTGTCATCGCACCTGCTTTCTATTGTTCCTTTCTAACTAGTTTGTACTCCTCACTTTTTTCTAATTAATCTTTTTACATTTATGTAACCCCCTGCACATCAGTGGCGTTTCCGCCTTGCTCGGCGTGAAATGATTAAAAAAAAAAAAAAATTCGATTTCTGCTTTGGTTACACTTACTTCCAAATCAGTTGGAAGACCTAATTCAGGTATTTGTGTCTTGTTTTGGCTGCATTTCATTCTTAGCGAGAGGTTTATATCTATCAAGACATGTTTTGTATTTTTCTTAAGCTGAGATTGCTAGGGACTTTTTAAAATGTGTTGTTGTGTTCCTTTTCTCTTATTCCAAGCGCACCAACCTTGACAAACTATATATGTTTACAGTTTCTCATTTTATTGCTATTTCGATTTGAAGGTCTTATTATTATTTATTACCTGTTTCTTTTATTTCTATTCTATACTTAGACGTCGAGTTCCCACCGGACACCCCATACTTTCGGCCTTGTGAATTGCTTAGTATTTCACTATAATTAGACGTCGAAATGTCTTCTTTATACGACTTTATACTTGTAGATTGGATAAAAATCAAGTCTAGAAATCAAGTCTAAATTTATATGTATAACTCACCATGAAATTTGGGAGGTTATTTGAAAACTGACTAATATTTCTTCATTATTAATTTTTGCTTTGTTTAAAAGTGTTCTTTCATGGCGTTCACGATCATGGCTCTCCAAATCTTTCAATTATTTGTAGCTCATTGTAACTGTTGTTTTTGACCATCACCCCCAACAACCCCCGATTAGAAGCAAGAAAATATTAAGAGAAAAATGATAAAAAAAGAATGATCGAATATAAAAAAATGAATAAATGAAAGAAGGAAAGAAGGAAAAGAAAGAAAGAAAAAAGAAAGAATGAAACAATAAAAATTTAAAAGAAAAATGACCAGAAAAAAATTATTGACTAATAATAAAGAAAGAAAGAAAAAAAGAAAGAAAGAACGAAAGGAAGAAATAACAAAAGGAAGAAAGAAAAAGAAAGAAAAAAGAAAGAAAAAGAAAGAAGTAATAAAAATTTAAAAGAAAAATGATAAAAAGAATGATTGAATATAAATAAAGAACGAAAGAAAGAAAAAAGAAAGAAAGAAAAAAGAAAGAAAAAGTAATAAAAATTTTAAAAAATGATCAGAAAAGAATGATTGAAAATAAATAAATAAATAAAGAAACAAAGAAACAAAGAAAGACAGAAAGAAAAAACGAAAGAAAAAAGAAAGAACGAAAAGAAGAAAGAAAAGAAAGAAAAAGAAAGAAAGATAAAAGAAAGAAAGAAAGAAAAAAGAAATAAAGAAAAAGAATGAAGCAATATAAATTTAAAAGAAAAATGATCAGAAAAGAATGATTGAATATAAATAACCAAAAAAGAAAGAAAGAAAAAAAAAGTAAAAGAAATAAAAAAGAAAGAAAGAAAGAAAAAAGAAAAAAGAACGAAAGAAAGAACCATAGAAAAAAAAGAAAGAAAGAAAGACAAGAAAGAAAGAAAAAATGTAAAAAAAAAAAATCCAATTAGAAAAAAATGATCGAAAAGAAAGAAAGAAAGCAAGAAGGAAAAAAGAAAACAAAAAGAAATAAAAAAGAAAGAAAGAAAGAAAAAAGAAAGAAAGAAAAAAGAAATAAAGAACGAAAGAAAGAAAGGACCATAGAAAGAAAAAAGAAAGAAAGAAATAAAGAAAGAAAAGAAAGAAGGAAAGCAAGAAAGAATTAAATAAATAAACGTTAAGAAATAGGGGAGAACAATAACCATGTGAAAGAAAAACTACAGTAAATAAAAAAAACAGCAGAAAAAAAAGAAACAAAGAAACAAACAATAAAAATTTGAAAAGAAAAAATGATCAGAAAAAATGATCGAAAATAAATAAAAAATTGAAGAAAGAAAGAAAAAGTAAGAACGAAAGAAAGAAAAAAGAAAGCAAAAGAGTAAGAGTAAGAGAAAAAAGAAAACAGTGTATATATATATATACACACACACATATATATATATATACATACATATATATATATATATATATATATAAAAGAAAAATACAAATAGAAAAAATTACCAAAAAAAAAAAAAACAAATAACAAAAAAGCAATAAATAAATCAGTCATTTGTGCCTTACGTGACACACGCTTTGAGCGATCATGTCTCGAAAGAGACATGACTGACTGGGCACTAGATTATCCTGCAGTAGGTTGCCATTACATTCTGCGGTAGACTGTTTGCCAGCCAAGGCTATAGAACCCAATCTGTCCTATTTTTTGATTCATAGCTGGAGGGGGAAGAGATGTATTATTTTATTAAGTAGTATTTAGTGGGGGATCAGTTTATTACTTCATAACCATAGAAAACCGATCCCCTACTTTATGCCCAGTAGAAGCCGTAATTCTGTTTCCAACTATTATATTCAGACAGTCAAGTGCTATATGTAATACACGCTTTGGGTGATCATGTCTGGAAAGTGAGATGACTAACTGGGCAGAAGATTATCCCGCAGTAGGTTGCCATTGTTTTCCGTGGTAGACTGGTTGCCATTAAGGCTATAAAACCCTAGCTGTCCTATTAACTGGAAGGAAGAGACGGATTAATATTTTACCCAAGAGTATTTGTGCATAAGTAAATGCAAGGAATTCGACCGGAATTCGAACTCGGCTCCCCGATTAGTCGTTCCATGTCGATATTCACTGCACCACAACGCACAACCAAGGTTATCAATAAAGGTGCATGCAGAAGAATTGTAAAATACAAATGCGTAATGGATTAAAAACAAGAGAGGGGACAATTTTTTCTTTTAATAATCAGAAATAATGAAAACATGCAAAGGAACGAAAAAAGATAGAAAATTTTTAAAAAGTAAGAAACAGGTAAGCGAAAGGCAAACAGAAAAGGAAAAAAATGTTGAAGATAGAAAGAACAAGAGAAAAAAAAACATAAAAATGATTTGTTACAAAGAGAATATCATCAATAGATAGATAGATAGATAGATAGATAGATAGATAGACCGAGGGAGAGGGAGAGAAATATGCGAAATTTATTATCGAAAAAAATCCCAGAAAGCGAAAGTGTTTCTTGTAATTGAAGAAAGTATTTTCGCCGTCTGCACTTTTAGTGGGCAGTGGTCACATGTGAAGAAGACGGGTTTGTAGGCAGGAAGCAGGGAGGGTGTCACTGGAGAGCCGGGAGGACGTCGGTTGGGTGTGCCACCAGGAGGTTGACAGGGCAAAGGAGACAAAAACTAAAGCAAAAAAAAAAAAAAAAATGAAAAATAAAAAATAAAGAGAAGCGATCGATAGGGTCAGAATTAAATAAAAAATAAAATTAAAAAAAAAAAAAGAATTTACTGCTGATTTAGGATGATGCATGGACAAACGATGACAATGTTGACAGACTTTTGTGTTTAGCATTGTTGTTATTCCGTCAATTGTATGTGGTCTTAACGGGAATTGGCAAGAAGACGTTGTTGTCGGTGATCGCTGATGTTATAAGATGATGAAAGGTAAAAAGGATGTTGGGTGAGGTAGAAAATTGAAAGGGTGAAATGAAGGGCTTTTGGGAGCTAAGATAGTCGGATTTAGAGGGATAAGAGTCAGGGTCTGGGCTTTAGACATCGTATGAGCTGAATAGGGTGAGGTTCAGGTTTGGGGCTTTGCTATTGTTAAGGGTTACGGCCACTGGAACTAGGACAATTCCTTTGGGAAGAAGAACAAACACCGTTAAAAGAAGGCATGGACAACGAAACAGACAGACTCGCTATTTAAGTGGTCTGTCCAAGGCAGAAAAAAACGCTATTGTGAGGAAGTAAGAAGACACTATTTTTTTTTGTCTTTCGTTTTTGATTTTTAATTATTTTTTTTATATTTCGGTTATGGCGGGAAATTTGTGTGGGTTATAAGACGGGTGTGTTTGTAAGGCGGGGGAAAATAGGGGAATAGGGAAATCTGTGTGGGGGTGGGGGGTGGATATTTAAGCGCTATTGTGAAGGTGTTGGGCATTTGAGATTGGTCGGTAGGTGGGGAGAAAATGGGGATGTGTTTTGAAATGGGAAATGGCGGGAATAAATAATTTTGGTTTATGGGGGAACGAAGAAGAAGAAGAAGAAGAAGAAGAAGAAGAAGAAGAAGAAGAAGAAGAAGAAGAAGAAGAAAAGGCCAAGAAAAAATCAAACAGAAAAAGGAAGAAAGAGAAATATGGAGCAAATCAGAAAGAAACACAGAAAGGAAACAAATTGAAAATGGAGAAGAAAAAGAAGAAGAAAAAAAGAAAAAGAAAAAAGAGAAAGATATATAGAAAAGATAAAATCAGAATGAAAGAATGGCAGGAAGGAAAAAAGAAAAATAATGAAGTATAAGAAAAAAGGAGAAGCAATTAAAAAGAGAAAAGAAGCGAGAAAGACACAGAAGAACAAAAATCAGAAGGAAAAAGCATGGGAAAGAAAAAAATGAAAAAAATGAAGAAGATAAAGAAGAAGCAGCAGCAGCAGCAGCAGAAGAAGAAGAAGAAGAAGAAGAAGAAGAAGAAGAAATGAAGAAAAGGAAGAAAGAGTGAAAGGTATAGAGCACTTAAAACCAAAAGGAAAGAAACACAGAAATGGGAAAATTATAAAAAAGAAGAAGAAAAAGACGGAGAAGAAAAGAAGAAAAAGAAAAAGAAAGGAAAAAGAAAAAGGAAGAGAAAAAGCTATAAATCAACTAGGAAAAAGCAAAGTGAAAAATAATGAAGTATGCAGAAGAAGAAAAAGAAGAAAAAGGAGAAGAAGAATAATAAGAAGAATGAGAAGAAGAAGAAGAAAAATAAGAAAGAGAAGAAAAAGAAAAAGAAGAAAGAAAAGAAGAAGAAGAAGAAAAAGAAAAAGAAGAAAGAGAAGAAGAAGAGGAAAAAGAAGAAGAAAAAGAAGAAGAAATAGAAGAAGAAAAAGAGAAGAAGAAGAAGAAAAAGAAAAGGAAGACGAAGAAAATGAAGAAAAAAGAGAAGAAGAAGAGAAGAACAAGAAGAAGAAAGAGAAGAAGTAAAAGAAAGATAATAAGAAGAAGAGGAAGAAGAATAGAAAAAAAAGAGGAAAAGAAGAAGAAGAGAAGAAAAAGAGGAGAAGAAGAAGAAGAAGAAGAAGAAGAAGAAGAAGAAGAAGAAGAAGAAGAAGAAGAAGAAGAAGAAAGAAAAGAAGAAAAGAAAAGAAGAAGAAAAGAAGAAGAAGAAGAAAAGAAGAAGAAAAGAAAAGAATGAAGAAAAAAGAAGAAGAAGAAGAAGAAGAAGAAGAAGAAGAAGAAGAAGAAGAAGAAGAAAAAGAAATAATAAGAAGAAGAAGAAGAAGAAGAAGAAGAAGAAGAAGAAGAAGAAGAAGAAGAAGAAGAAGAAGAAGAAGAAGAAGAAGAAGAAGAAGAAGAAGAAGAAGAAGAAGAAGAAGAAGAAGAAGAAGAAGAAGAAGAAGAAGAAGATGAATAAGAAGAAGCTCTGTCTGGCTATAAAATATGTTGTAAGAAACAGGTTGGCATGTAATAAAAATTAGAAAACAATAAAGAAGTGAATGAAGCCGAAAAGAAAAGAAATTTGAAAATTAAAGAAATTTGTCGAATAAACAAATAAATAAAAAAATAAAAACATACCAAATAAATACAATGGACAATGAAAAAAAAACAAAACATTCCAGTCAAATAATCGGTGTAAAGAAATATGCAGAAAATGAGTGAGAGTCGAATACAAGTGAAAAGATAGGGACAAGCAAACAAAGAAATGAGTCGGTTATCACAAATCGGGATTTGGTCAGGCAGCTGATTAGAGGGAATGGAAAATGTCAGGGAAGTTAAAAGAATAAGCTGTATTGACAGAGAAAGAAAGTGAGAAACGGATTAAATCCTTAAGCAAAGAAGCAAATAAAGAAACAAATAATGTGTCTAGATATGAATCAAAGAAACATACAAGGGAATGAATAAATAAACAGATAGATAAAAATACAAAGGAAAAAAGAAATTATACAAAATACCCAAATATGGTCATCAGCAAAAAAAAAAAAGGAAAAAAAAAAAAAGATCAATATGCCAACTGAAAGTTGGAGAATCTAAAATAAAACAAGTCAAATAATTCAAAAACCTGGGAAGTGTTTTCATAGAGGATGGAAAGTGTGACATGAAGATCCAAAGATGCATTGTCATGGCCAAAGGCACATTTCAGAAGTTAACCCGAGTACTGAAAGACAGGAAAATCTCATTGGAAACAAAGAAAAGAGTTTTGGATTGCCATGTGATATCTATCCTTCTGTATGGAAGTGAATGATGGACGATCTCATCAAAGATGGAATAGAGGCCTGAGGTAGCAGAAATGTGGTTTTAACAAGCAAAACAATTCAAATACCTGAAAAATGTTCTGACAGAGAATGGAAAGTGCAATACGGAGATCCAAAGACGCACTGGCACGGCCAAAGACGCATTTCAGAAGCTAACCAGAGTACTGAGAGACAGGAAAATCTCATTAGAAACAAAGAAAAAAGTTCTGGATTTCTATGTAATATCTGTCCTTCTGTATGGAACTAAATGCTGGACGATCTCATCAACGATGAAGGAGAGGCTTGAGGCAGCAGAAATGTGGTTTTACAGAAGGATGCTGAGGATTCCGTTGGCGGAGCACGTGTACAACGATGAGGTGTTGGAAAGGATGCAAACGAGAAAAAAACTATCCGGAAGAAACAAATGAGGTTCCTGGGACACGTAATGAAGAAGGAAGGCCCCGAGAACTTAATACTCACAGGTCGGATTAATGGCAGAAGAGACAGGAAAAAGCAGCGCGAGACGTGCTTGTTAGGTTTGAGCAAATGGTTGACAGACCGGGGCTTAGAAAAGAAACCAAGAGAAAAATTATTGAGAGCGACAAGAAACAGAGCCAAGTGGAAGTCCATAATCGTCTACGGCCTGAATGGACACGGCATATGAAGAAGAAGTATGTTAGATATTTATAATGGTAAACTGAGAAGAAAGAAAACTTAAAAATCGCCCGAAAACGCAATTAAAAAGAGAAAAGATGAACTATTGGTTAATGGCTGAAATATTGTAGATGGTTTAAAATCTGCAAATATATATATATATATAAGTCATCCACATACAAGCCCGTTTCGCTGTATCACCGCTCATCACTGTGGATAGAAATATCTACTAGCTTCTGGCAGGGATCGAAACTCGACCGATTTGGTGTTAGTCGGAGGCTCTACTCCCTAAGCCATCGGCGCATGATATCAGAGAAGGGAAGTTTTCACGTCTTGTATATAAGCAGTGTATACAGACGCCAATCACCGAGAGAACTCAAATCATTCTGAAGAGTGTGTGTGTGTGTGGATATGTGTGTGTGTGTGTGTGTGTGTGTATATATATATATATATATATATATATATATATATATATATATATATATATATATATATATATATATATATATATATATAAAAGCTTATGGTACCATTCGTGGTCGAGTGGTCTAGGACGCGCCAGATGAATTGGTGGCTTCCCATATGTTGATAGGGGTTGCTAGTTCGAATGACGCACATTTTGAAGGAAAAATTATTCTCAGCAAAACATTTAACCCTCTCACTATAACCGAACATTAAAAAAAGACCTTAAAACCCCGCCTTTATGGCATTAAATAACCCACAGAGGGTGATATGCCGTTAAACAAATCTCAACATTTAATATTCACTAACCGTTTGGGTCCCAATTCTATAATAATAGTTTCTTTTATTGCACTTCTCTCTTGTGGAACTCTCTTCCAGCTTCTTGCTTTCTCGTCAACACTGATCTTCAAAGGTTGAAATGCAACACCAGGCGTCATCGTACGTCTTCTTGAATTATTCTCTTTTATTTTCTTTACTCCTCACTAACGTTTCCTAAACTTCCTACACTCCTAGACAAATTCACTACAAGGAAACGGCAAGTTTCAAATAAAAATATCGATGACTTAACGCAATAAAAAGAAAGAAGAGGTTGTTAAATTGAGTCGGGATGGCAAATAAAACGTAAGAACTTGGAAGGAAATTAAGATAAGATAGAGGATCGGTGGCAGAACATTAATAAAGACATGACTGCGGCTGAAAAAGGTGATAACGCAGGTGTTGTTCTTCATTCTTGTCAGTAGAGAAAACGGGGGCGCGAAGGTTAAGGCAAATGGCGGAAAAGAAAAAATTTGGAAAAAAAAAAAGAGCGGGAAAAGGGGTCAAGAAGGAAAGAAGCAAAACGGATCGTTATTTTAAAGGAATTAAAAATAAACGTCAAAGAAATGAAAAAAAAAAAATCCTAAAGACATTAATGGAAAGACAGAAAGAAATTATAGAAGTAAAGTAATGGAAGATTGTTTTGCGTCAGTGATAGCTGAATTTTTTTTTCTTTAATCATTTCACCCCGAGCAAGGCGGAAACGCCACTGATGTGCAGGGGGTTACATAAATATAAAAAGATTAATTAGAAAAGAGTGAGGAGTACAAACTAGTTAGAAAGGAAAAATAGAAAGCAGGTGCGATGACAGATACATAGGTGGAGAGAAAGGGAAGGTTATACAGGGGAGGGGAGAGAGCTAGAGTCCAGTGGTTAGTAGATGAGTATTGACTTTGTATTTAAATTTCTGGAAGTTGTAGCCGTCAGGAAAGCAAGAATACGGGAGCGAGTTCCACAGGCGGAAAGTGCGAGAGAAGAAGCTGCAGGAGTAGAATTGTCGTCTGCATTTGCCTAACCTGACTGTGAATTGGTGGGACCCAGTTGCCAGTGTGGTTGCACGAGTAAACACCTGTTGAGGAGGCATCAGTGACTTAAGCTCATCCGAGCAGAAGCCATGAAAATATTTATAGAAGAGACAAAGGGAGGCCACATTTCGACGATGGGGAAGTGGCTGCAGTCGAGTCGCCAGATCAGTACCTATCACATTACAGACTCTCCTTTGGAGCTTGTCAAGAACACTGAGGAGAACGGCAGGGCCACCTGACCATAAATGGCAGCAGTACTCTATGCACGGACGGATGGTTGACTTGAATATATGCAGGATGGATTCAGGTGGAAAAACATCCTGGATCGACATAGTGACCCAACCTTCTTAGCAGTAGATTTTGCTATGGATTCAATATAGTGGTTCCATTTGAGGTCTGAGGACAGGGTAAGTCCGAGGAGGCGTAGTGTATTACTCTCAGGGAGAATCGCTTGGTCCATGCTTATGGGAGGTAGGTGAGGTTGCCTGTAATGGTTGACAGACAACAGCTTGGTCTTAGATGAATTGAAGTTGACAAGCCACTTCTTGCCCCAGTTCACCACAGAGTGTAGATCCCGCTCAAGGTCAGCAGCGAGATTATGTCTGTCCGCCACGACAGGTTTCTTACTGGTGAGGGAGTATATTGTAGTGTCATCTGCGTAGATATTAACGTTTCAATAAAGATACGATTCGGCATTTATTAACCGAACAGTCACTTACTGTGAGTTGAAATTTTTTACTTTGACTTAAGAATTGAAGCACAATTGCAGTGCAGTGGATATCGACTATGAACGAGAAATCGGAGAGCCGAGTTTGAATTCCAGTTGAACTCGTAGCATTTCCTTGGGCGCAAGGTATTAATCCGTCTCTTCCCTCCAGCTGTAGGTCAAATAACAGGACAGATTGGATTTTATAGCCTTGGTTAGCAGCCATTCTCCCGCAGAAAGTAATGACAATCTACTGCGAGATAATCTTCTGCATAGTCTTCTTTCGAGACATGATCGCCCAAAACGTGTATAACGTATGGCATTTAACTGATTGACTGAATATAATAGTTGGAAATATGATTAAGTCTTCTACTGGGCATAAAGTGGGAGACCGGTTCTCTATTGTTCTGAAGTAATAAACTGATCCCCCATTAATTACTACTTAATAATATAATGCATCTCTTCCCCCGCTAGCTATGAGTCAAATAAAAAGACAGATTGGGTTTTATAGCCTTGGTTGGCAGCCATTCTACCGCAGAAAGTAATAACAATCTACTACGGGATAAACTTTCCAGTCAGTCATGTCTCTTTCGAGACATGATCGCCCAAAACATGTATAACGTATGGCATTTAACTGACTGGCTGAATATAATAGTTGGAAATATGATTAAGGCTTCTACTGGGCATAAAGTGGAGGACCGATTTTCTTTTGTTATGAAGTAATAAACTGATCCCCCACTTAATAAAATAATGCATCTCTTCCCCGTCTAGCTATGAGTCTAATAAAAGGACAGATTGAGTTCTATAGCCTTGACTGGCAACCAGTCTACCGCAGAAAGTAAAGGCGACCGACTGCGGGATAATCTTCTGCCCAGTCAGTCATGTCTCTTTCGAGACATGATCGCCCAAGTTTCTTTATTCTCATATTCTCTAACACTCAGTAACCCCGTATGTTTTTCTTTTTATATTATTATAAGTCCTATACTAATATTTTTCTCTCGCTTGTGGGGCTCTCTTCCGGCTTTCTTGCTTTCCAAAAATTTAAATGCAATGTCAATTCTTATCGTCCGTCTTCTATTTTTTTCTTTTCTTGTTTTTTTTTTTTTCATTTCACCCCAAGCAAGGAATTTCACTGCCACTGTTGCACAGGGGGTTACAAAGGGGAAAGTGATGAGAAAGAGTGGTTAGATGTAGGGAATGTCAGAGGGAGGGTGATAGACGGGTAAAGATACCTAGGATGAGGGTTGGGTAGATGGAAAGTGTGTTTGAGAGAATGGATGCGAGTTAGTGTGTTATGAGATGTCTATTGACCTTACATTTAAACTCCTGGAGGTTGTAGCCGTCGGGGAAGCAAGTATACGGAAGGGAATTCCACAGGCGGGAAGTGCGTGAAAAAAAGCTGTTGGAGTAGAAATTACGGTTACATTTTATCTGTTTCACTGTAAAAGGGTGGGACTTAGTTGCTAATCTAGGATCTCGTGCAAATTCATGCCTAGGGGGTACCAGAGATCTAAGTTCATCGGAGCAGAAGCCGTGAAAGTATTTATAGTTGAGGCACAGAGAAGCAACATCACGCCAGTGGAAGAGTTCTTCTTTTAATTGTTCTCTCTCCTTATGTTTTCTTCTTCTCATATTATTATATTTTTAAATCAGCCCATGCAAGACAATAAAGCCACTAAGATACAAATGATTACAGAGTGTGGATGAATTAGAAACAGAAACATTAAAAATGAGCAATAAGAGAAAAAAGTAATAAGGAGAACATCAGATAGAGATTAAGATTACATTTACATTTATGCAGATTAAAGTTAGCTGGAAAGGATGGAGCCAGAAGGGAGTTCCACATGTGGGAATTGCAAGAAGAGTTAATCTGTAAATTGATGCAATCTCGATTCCAGTCTAGTCGTGTGCTTAATCATTTTACTATAGTATTTATTTTTTTAAATTAGTATATCCCCATGCAAGGCAGTAAAGCCACTAAGATACAAGGGGTTGCAGGGTGTGGGAGAATTAGCAACAGAAACATTAATCATGAGTGGAAAGAGAAAAGAGTAATCAGGAACACAGCAGATAGTGATTAACACAAGGAGAGAAAACAAACAAACAAGAATCAAGAAGACAGAAGATAACAATTGACACTGTTTTCTTCTTCTCATATTATTATAAGTCCTATGCTAACAGTTCCTTCTCTCGCTTGTGGAACTCTCTTCCGGCTTCTTGCTTCCTAGTCAACTTTGATCATCAAAAAATTAAATGCAATTTCAATCCCTATCTACGGTCCTCTTGATTTCTGTTCTTTTATTGTTCTCTCTCCTTAATTATGTTTTCTTCTTCTCATATTATTATAAGTCCTATGCTAACAGTTTCTTCTCTCGCTTGTGGAACTCTTTTCCGGCTTCTTGCTTTCCACTCAACTTTGATCTTCAAAAATTTGAATGCAACGTCAATCGTTATCTTTTGTTTTCTTAATTCTTGTCATTTTATTGTTCTCTCTCCATATATTTTCTTATAATATTATTATCTCTCCTATGTTAACAGTTTTTCTTTCGCTTGTGAAACTCTCGTCCGGATTCTTGCTTTCCAGTCAATTTTCGTCTTTAAAAATTTAAATGCAATGTTAATCTTTATCTTCTGTCTTCTTAATTCCTCTTCTTTTATTGTTCTCTCACCTAAATTATGTTTTTATATTCTCATATTCTCATTTATTCATATTATCATATTCTATCTATCTATCTATCTATCTATCGATCTATCTATCATTATTCTGTTCACATATCTATCTATCTATCAATCTATCTATCTATCTATCTATCTATCTATCTATCTATCTCATTCTGTTCATTATCTATCTATCTATCTATCTATCTATCTATCTGTCTATCTATCCATCTATCTCATTCTTTCATATCTATCTATCTATCTATGTATCTCATTCTGTTCATATCTATCTATCTATCTATCTATCTATCTATCTATCTATCTATCTATCATTCTGTTCATATCTATCTATCTATGTATCTCATTCATTCATATCTATCTATCTATCTATCTATCTATCTATCTATCTATCTATCTATCTATCTATCTATCTCATTATTCTGTTCATATCTATCTATCTATCTATCTATCTATCTATCTATCTATCTATCTATCTCATTCATTCATATCTATCTATCTATCTATCTATGTATCATTCATTCATATCTATCTATCTATCTATCTATCTATCTATCTCATTCTGTTCATATCTATCTATCTATCTATGTATCTCATTCTGTTCATATCTATCTATCTATCTATCTATCTATCTATCTATCTATCTATCTATCTATCTCATTATTCTGTTCATATCTATCTATCTATCTATCTATCTATCTATCTATCTATCTATCTATCTCATTCTGTTCATTATCTATCTATCTATCTATCTATCTATCTATCTATCTATCTATCTATCTATCTCATTCTGTTCATATCTATCTATCTATCTATGTATCTCATTCTGTTCATATCTATCTATCTATCTATCATTCATTCATATCTATCTATCTATCTATGTATCTCATTCTGTTTCTATCTATCTATCTATCTATCTATCTATCTATCTATCTATCTATCTATCTCATTCATTCATATCTATCTATCTATCTATCTATGTATCTGTTCATTCATATCTATCTATCTATCTATCTATCTATCTATCTATCTCATTCTGTTCATATCTATCTATCTATCTATGTATCTCATTCATTCATATCTATCTATCTATCTATCTATCTATCTATCTATCGATATATCTATCTCATTATTCTGTTCATATCTATCTATCTATCTATCTATCTATCTATCTATCTATCTATCTCATTATTCTGTTCATATCTATCTATCTATCTATCTATCTATCTATCTATCTATCTCATTCTGTTCATATCTATCTATCTATCTATCTATCTATCTATCTATCTATCTCATTATTCTCTATCTATCTATCTATCTATCTATCTATCTATCTATCTATCTATGTATCTCATTCTGTTCATCTATCTATCTATCTATCTATCTATCTATCTATCTATCTATCTATCTCATTCTGTTCATATCTATCTATCCATCTATCTATCTATCTATCTATCTCATTATTCTGTTCATATCTATCTATCTATCTATCTATCTATCTATCTATCTATCTATCTCATCTATGTATCTCATTCTGTTCATATCTATCTATCTATCTATCTATCTATCTATCTATCTCATTCTTTCATATCTATCTATCTATCTATCTATCTATCTATCTATCTATCTATGTATCTCATTCTGTTCATATCTATCTATCTATCTATCTATCTATGTATCTCATTCTGTTCATATCTATCTATCTATCTATCTATCTATCTATCTATCTATCTATCTATCTATCGTCAGTTATATCTATCTGGATATAGTCAGGTCTAATCTATCTATCTATCTATCTATCTATCTATCTATCTTCAGTTATATCTATCTAGATATAGTCAGGTCTTATCTATCTATCTATCTATCTATCTATCTATCTATCTATCTATCTATCGTCAGTTATATCTATCTAGATATAGTCAGGTCTTATCTATCTATCTATCTATCTATCTATCTATCTATCTATCTATCTATCTATCTATCAGTCCTATGGTTACAGTTTCTAAACTACACTTCAAAAATCACTATTGCGCACCTAGACGTCGTGTAAGGTTTAGCAAGCTTGTCTCTCTAGAACTTTTTACATCTGAGTGGTGAGTTAGATTCTCACTGGGTGTCTAATTTTTCTGGCTTTGTTCCACATTTAAGCAGCCCTCTAGAAAAGCAATATATGAAATATTCGAGAAATAAAAAATGCGACATAATAAGTTTAGATTGTTCACTACCGACCATAATTATTAGGCCACCCCAGTGTTTTAAAAACATGATGTATTTCATACTATTTTTTCGTATTTATTGCCAAGTGAATAATTGTAAATGAAATTAGAATGTTTTTTTTTTGTTTGTTAATACTGCGCAATAACATTTGAATCAAATGAATTCATAAATATTTGATAATTACCTATATTGCAGTTTCATCAATGAAAGAATGAAGAAAATTTAGGGAGATTCGGACGAGTTCATCTTTGCTTCCTTGCCTTGTAAAATTTTGCAAAGTAATAATAAAAGAACCATTCTGTTTTCATTAGGCAATAAATGCTAAAAATAGTATGAAATATATTATTTCTTTTAGAAAACTAGGGTGGCCTAATAATTATGGCCGGTAGTGTGCATATATATATATATATATATATATATATATATATATATATATATATATATATAAAATATACTGGGTGCGATGTGTAAATTGTCGCTATTTGTCTTGTAAAATTTTGCAAAGTAATAATAACAAAAGAACCACTCCATTTTCATTTAGAATTATCCACTTGGCAATAAATACTAAAAAAATAGTATAAATACATAATTTCTTTTAAAACAAACTGGAATGGCCTAATAATTATGGCGGGTAGTGTATATCGAAAAAGTAAGTCGTTGAAATGTGATTAAGTTAAAATGAAAAAAAAAACAACAGGTAAAAAAATTCAATTTGTAAATAAATGATGCTTGGGTAAGAATGACAATAAGGACCAAGCGAAAAACAGGAAGGTGTAAAACAACGATGGGAAAGAAGATACGTGAAAGGCTTATAAAACAGGTCGTAAGATAAGTGAAAAGCGTCAAGTCTTTGCAATAAAAAGTAATGAAATTTGTAAACAATGATAAAAAGATTGCATTCACAGTCAGAATAATTAGCTACATTATACGGACACAGAAGGAGTAATTTCGGCTGTTTTTTATTGCTGGGTTTTTTTCATGGCTTTTTATTTATCTCAAGAAGTTTCAACACTTATACGAATTGTATTTATAGCGTTTCAGATATAATTGTAACACCACCGTATCTATCTATCTATCTATCTATCTATCTATCTATCTATCTATCTATCTATCTATCTATCTCATTCTGTTTCTATCTATCTATCTATTTATCTATCTATCTATCTCGTGCTGGTCAGATCTATCTATCTATCTATCTATCTATCTATCTATCTATCTCATTCTGTTTATTTATTTATATCTATCTATCTATCTATCTATCTATCTATCTATCTATCTATCTATCTCAGTCTGTTGATATCTATCTATCTATCTATCTATCTATCTATCTATCTATCTCATTCTGTTCATATCTATCTATCTATCTATCTATCTATCTATCTATCTCATTCTGTGTGTGTGTCTGTTTAAAAGAGACTATGTGTAGATTTTATACGAAGAAAAACAAAAGGAACACTTAGGTAACGATTTTTCCTCTGCAGGGTTTAATTAGGTCATTCACACACGCGCGTGCACACACACACACACACACACACACACACACACACACACACACACACACACACATATATATATATATATATATATATATATATATATATATATATACTAGCAGTATAGCCCGGCGTTGCTCGGGTGTAATGAAAGCTTTAAAACTCATCCATGTTACTGGAACTAAGACTCTTTGGACGTTGTTCACGAAAGACTAAAAAGCAATAGTTGTTTCCAGTTAAAGCGAAACCGTAGACTGACAGAAAAATGGATGTAAGTCAAATTTTGATTTCCGGGTATCGATATCAAATAAGTTTTTTTTCGCCGTAAACTGAATTTTGAAGGCTAAAGAAGTCCTCTGAGTAAATGGTATCATGGCTGAGACTAAGAACTACAATTATACCTACTTAGAACCAAACCCGAAGCAAAAACTAAAATAAAAGGGCTGAAAAAATACAGACATACAGGCAGATAAACAGACACACACACAAACATCTTGCCTTTTATATATATGTATATATTATTGATTTTCTGCACCGTTGTAAGAACTGCAAACTTGAAATTTTAAATATCGTTTCTTATGTCTTTGTCTATGAATGTATCAAATTTGATTAAAATCGGACCACTCCTTTTATAACCCAATTTTTTCGATAATCGATTTTCGATAACTGGAGTATATAGATCAATCTATCGCCCGGTTCACACTACACCTAAGTATATTGAACACGTTAAAAGGCTCATCCGTTGTTCCCTGTTTAGGATGTGGTTTCCGGCTTTCTCTTTTCCAATCTTTTCACTATTACGTACCACCTGCACATCAGTGGCGTTACCGCCTTGCTCGGAGTGATACGACTAAAAAAAAAAAACTTATCGGGGATACCTCGACACAAAAACTAGCTAAGAACACTCGCAGACGCTTATAGTACAACTGTGCAAATGTTCAAGTAACTCCGTTCAGCCGTTTCGAAGTGTATAGTTAACGGTCACACACATACACACACACACACACACACACACACACGCACACAAAGTTCCATTTATAAATAAGTTTAGATATTCATCTCTTGTTCATCATTTCTCCGCTTCATTTCTTTTCGTCTTTCTTTCACTTCTTCCGCTTTTTTCATTTTCCTTTGCTTTCTTTTCATTCCTTCATTTTCCGATTTTTTTTCTTTTCCTTTCACCATCATTTCTCCATTTCCTTCCATCCTTTTCTACGCTTAATCATTTTAAACACTTACACCTCTCTCCTTATATATATATATATATATATATATATATATATATAAATTTATTTATAAGTGGAACTTTGTCTGTGTGTGTGTGCCTGTGTCTGTGTGTGTCCGTTAACTATAGACTCCGAAACGGCTGAACCGATTTTCTTGAAAATTTACACAGCTATACTATAAGCATCTGCAAGTGTTCGTAGCTAGGTTTTGTGCCATGGTACCCAATCTTCTCACTTTTTTTTTCAATTGGAGTAGATAGACTAAACTATCGTCCGGTTCACACTGCACCCACGTCTATTGAACAGGTGTTGAGGCTCATCCCTTGTTCCCTGTTTAGGATGTGGTTTCCGGTTTTCTCTTTTCCAATCTTTTCACTTTTCTTCTTTTTTTTTTTTCAATTGGAGTAGATAGACTAAACTATCTCCCGGTTCACACTCCACCCACGTCTATTGAACAGGTGTTGAGGCTCATCCCTTGTTCCCTGTTTAGGATGTGGTTTCCGGTTTTCTCTTTTCCAATCTTTTCACTTTTCTTCTTTTTTTTTTTTTCAATTGGAGTAGATAGACTAAACCATCACCCAGTTCACACTCCACCCACTTCTATTGAACAGGTGAAGAGGCTCATCCTTTGTTCCCTGTTTAGTATGTGGTTTCCGGCTTTCTCTCTTCTAATCTTTTCACTCTTACGTAGTCCCCTGCACTTCAGTGGCGTTACCGCCTTGCTTGGGGTGTTATGATTAAAAAAAAAGAAAAAGAAAAAGTGGCGTTACTGCCTTGCTCGGGGTGATACGATAAAAAAAAATTGTAAAACCAAAATACTGACTACGAATCGGAAGAAAAAGTAAAATTGTTCGAAATGAAGAGAGAAAATATGGAACAACATAAACGAATAATTTTTAAGCAGTACAAAGCGAAAGGAAGATCGGATAAAATAAAAAAAAATTAGGTTGCAAGACGTGAGAAAATGTAAATTCATCGGGGACAACGGTTTAATAAGTAAATAAATAAAATGAACCATTTCTTCCTCCTCCTTCAGAAAATAAGAAAGGATAGTCACTAAAAAACAAAATAAATAAATAAAAAAAATAGTAAAAATCTGCAGGCCAATCAAATCTTTCGATTCGAAAACCGACAAGATGGCTACCAGTTAAACCCGTGAAAAACACATCATCAGATGCACGTGTCGTTTGGCAGATAAAAACTTGGCATCGACCAGATGTCACAGTTGACCTCTCTGGGGACATTTTTTTTTTTTCTGTTTTGGCTTGTCTTTTTAGCCAGAATGAAAGATTCGTTTCCATCACATCATCTATACAACCATTTTTAATTTCTCCAAACTGTCTCGGCGTTCTCTCTCCATAAAAATAGAAAAAAAAAAAAAAAAAAGGAAAAGTTTACCATTTGGGTTTAAAGTTACGCTTTGTTTTCATTTTTTTTATTATTATATTTAATTTTATTTTTTAGATTGTTTTGTACTTTTGTTTTGTTTTGTTTCGTTTTTTTGTTTTTGTTTTTGGCCGTGCTCGCTGATAAACGTTGATGAACGAAACGACAGCAAATTCAGGGGTTAGGGCACAATCACAAAGGAAAGGGACATTTTAGAGAAAAGAATGCAGGGGTCTTCATGGGCATACAATCTGAGAAACGCAGCCATGTTGCCGATGCAAATTGGTCGAGATTAGAAGATTTATTTCTTGTCTGGGAATACAGTACAGCAAATGCCGAGTAAGTTTTTTAAATTTAAAGATTTTTCTAGTCATTTTTTTACCTAATCAAGGCAATAAAGTCAATAAAACTGAAGATGTCAGTGCTTGTTAAAAATAGAATAAAGAAGTAAAAACACCGTTAAGAACTGAGAATACAGTAGATAACGATTGACATTTCACTTTTGAATTTCAAAGTTGACTGAGAAGGCGGAAGAGAGTTCCACAAGCGAGAAGTGAGATAGAAGAAACTGTTAGCATAGAACTTACGGTTATATCTAGCCATATCATCTGTGAAACGATGATACCTTGCCGCCAATCAAGTCAGTCAGTTAAGTGCCATACGTGATACACGCTTTGGGCGATCATGTCTCGAAAGAGACATGACTGACTGGGCAGAAGATTTTCTATCCTGCTCTTTAAACTATAGCTGAATGGAAGAAGAGATACATTGTATTAATCAGTAGTAATTAGTGGAGGATCAATTTATTACTTCATAACAATGGAAAACCGATCCCCCACTTCATGCCCACTACAAGACTTAAATCATGTTTCCAACTATTATATTCAGTGAGTCAGTTAAGTGCCATACGTGATACACGCTGGGGCGATCACTTCGCGAAAGAAACATGACTGACTGGGCAAAGAATTATCCCGTAGTAGGTTGCAATTACTTTCTGCGGTAGACTGGTTGCCAGTCAAGGCTGTAGATCCCAATCTATCCTGTTATTTGACTCATAGCTAGAGGGAGAAGAGATGTATTTTATTATTAAGTAGTAATATCTGGGGGATCAGTTTATTACTTCATAAAAATAGCAAAACGATCCCCCACTTTATACCCAGTAGAAACCTTAATCATGTTTCCAACTGTTATATTCAATCAGTCACTTAAGTGCCATACGTGATACATGCTTTGGGCAATCATGTCTAGAAAGAGACATGACTGACTGGGATGAAGATTATCGCGCAGTAGGTTGCCATTCTTTTCTGCAGTAGACTGGTTGCCAGCCAAGTCTATAGAACCCAATATGTTCTATTATTTAACCCATAACTGGAGAGAAGAGACGGATTAATACCTTTCCCAATGGTATTTGTGCGTACGTGAATGGAAGGAATTCAACTGGAATTCGAACACGACTCCCCGATTTCTCGTTCCGAGCCGATATCCACTATATGCCCAGTAGCAGACTTAATCATGTTTCCAACTATTATATTCAGTCAGTCAGTTAAGTGCCATACGTGATACACGCTTTGGGCGATCCTGTCTCGAAAGAGACATGACTGACTGGGCAGAAGATTTTCTATCCTGCTCTTTAAACTATAGCTGAATGGAAGAAGAGATGTATTGTATTAATCAGTAGTAATTAGTGGGGGATCAATTTATTGCTTCATAACATTGGAAAATCGATCCCCCACTTTATGCCCAGTAGAAGCCTTAACCATGTTTTCAACTATTGTATTCAGTCAGTCAGTTAAGTGCCATACGTGATACACGCTTTGGGCGATCATGTCTCGAAAAAGACATGACTGACTGGGCAGAAGATTTTCTATCCTTCTCTTTAAACTATAGCTGAATGGAAGAAGAGATGTGTTGTATGAATCAGTAGTAATTAGTGGGGGATCAATTTAATACTTCATAACAATGGAAAAACGATCCCCCACTTTAGAAGAATATTAACCAGTACAATTTCCATTAAAGTAATAATCGAGAAAGCACAGGGAAGTAATGTTACGGCGCGTGGGAAAGTGACCAATAAATATGCAGATTCTTTTTCTAGATTTTTTCGAGCAGGATCAACTCGCCCAGATGTGACATTAGAAAAAATGTTAACATTAAAAATTGCTGCACGGAGAGAATGTTGAAGGAAAATATGTATTGTAGGGACAACAATCTGGTTGCAAATTCATGAGGAAAAGGATTTATCACTTAGGAAAATGTAATTTCGAGAGCTGAGTTCAACTTTTGGACTTGTCCAGCCAAGCATTTACGTCAAGCCACTGCCCTTAAAAAATGCATAAATTAATGTGTAACAATGTATTCGGGACCCTCGAAACGTGGTTGAGAAAAATTACTTTTGATTCAAATTCGTGGCAATGGAAACTCTCTCTTCTTCTTAGCTCAATAAATTATTGTAAGTCACAAATAGCAAAGAAATGTACACTACCGGCCACAATTATTAGGCCAAACCAGTTTTTTAAAAGAAATTATGTATTTCATGCTATTTTTAATTGAATAATCTAAACTTATCTATAAATGGAACTTTGTCTGTGTGTGTCTGTGTGTGTGCGTGTGTCCGTTACCTATAGATTCCAAAACGTCTGAACCGATTTTCTTGAAAATTTACACAGCTGTACTATAAGCGTCTGCGAGTGTTCTTAGCTAGGTTTTGTGTCGAGGTACACACGATAAATATCGAAAAAATCGATAATCGAAAAAATCAGGTTATAGAAGGAGTAGTCCGATTTTAATCAAATTTGATACACATAGAAAAAGACATAAGTAACGATATTCAGAAGTTTCAAGGTTGCAGTTCTTACAATAGTGCAGAAAATCGATCATATATATATATATATATATGTAATGAATTATTTTGGACATTATTTTTACCGATACTCGTATTTAAGTAGATATTCTGTTTTTAATTAAACAGTATTTTATATTTATATCTACCGGCCTGATTATTTCACGATAAATTTTTTATGACGAAAATCCCAGCAGGATTCGAAGACGGTACCAGATCAAATGGTATGCTTCCCCTATGAAATAGGGATCGCAGGTTCGAATCCTGCTGGGTAGCACACATTTTCGTCATAAAAAATTTATCGTGAAATAATCAGGCCGGTAGATATAAATATAAAATACTGTTTAATTAAAAACAAAATATCTACTTAAATACGAGTATCGGTAAAAATAATGTTCAAAATAATTCATTTCAAATTGTCGGTTGCTTATAACCAAGTTTCGTTAAATTTCGTTAATTTCCGTAACATGTTTACATATATATATATATATATATATATATATATATATATATATATATATATATAAGGCAAGATGTTTGTGTGTGTGTCTGTTTATCTGCCTATATGTCCTTTATACAAAGGACCATGTATTGGTCTTAAAGCTTTCATTACACTCGAGCAACGCCGGGCTATACTGCTAGTTCTAAATGAAAATAGAATGGTTATTTTGTTAGTTATTATTACTTTGCGAAATTTTACAAGGCAAGGAAGCAAAGATGAACTCGTCCGAAATATTCTTTATTCTTTCATTGATGAAACTGCAATATAGGTAATTATTAAATATTTTTAAATCCATTTGTTGCGCATGTTATTGTGCAGTATTTACAAAAGAACCATTCTATTTTCATTTACAATTACTCACTTGGCAATAAATACTAAAAAATGGTATGAAATACATTATTTTTTTAAAAAACACTGAGGTGGCCTAATAATTATGGCCGGTAGTGTATACAGATAGAAAATCTACAGGGTTCGATGGGTAAATTGTCGCTATTTGTCTTGTAAAATTTTGCAAAGTAATATTAACAAAATTACCATTCTATTTTCATTTACAATTATTCAATCGGTCAGTTAAGTGCCATACGTGATACACGTTTGGGCGATCATGTCTCGAAAGAGACATGACTGACTGGGCAGAAGATTATCCTGCAGTAGGTTGCCATTGCTTTCTGCGGTAGACTGGTTGCCGACCAAGGCTATAGAACCCAATCTGTCCTGTTATTTAGCCCATAACTGGAAGGAAGAGACGGATTAATACCTTTCCCAAGGGTATTTGCGCGTATATGATTGCAACGAATTCAACTGGAATTCGAACTCGGCTCTCCGATTTCTCGTTCCGAGTCGATATCCACTGGACCACAACACTTGGTAATAAAAACTAAAAACTTGAATGAAATATTTTTTTTTTTTCAAATACTGGGTTGCCTAATAATTATTGCCGGTAGTGTGATTCGTTCCTCGTCTAGTGCATTCACCTTTGCGCTAAAATACGTTACAAAGCTATAAATATATCTCCCCCACACCAAGAGTTAAATAGTACATTAAAGTGGTTCTTTTTGGCTTGAATAGCAACCATTCTAAGAGAAGTGATAATTTCAACTTCAGACCCGAAAACGACGCAACGGGAAAAAAATCCATTATAATACTCAGATAAAAAAAAAAAAGGAAATGTGTGAAGGGTGATGATCACCAACGTCCTGAAAGTACTTGGCATTCTAGTAAAATCCCTCATATGAGGGCCCATCTGTAAATGGAATGGATTACCGTTTGCAATCAAATCACGAAACATTTGGTAAATAGCAAATTGTAAAGAAGAAAACCATCTTAAACGTTAACGCACCTGATTGGCAGATTTACCCCCATTCCTTGTGGTCATCAGAATAAACAAAAAAAGACAAAAGCTGACGATCAAATCACAACCAAGTCTCGTACTTCGGGAATATTATCTTCTAATAAAAGCTGCGCACGATTGACTCTGAAAACGACTGTTCGTGCGTGACGCCTGTCTGGGCTCTCTACTGACCGGGCAATACTACAGCCACGATTCCCCGGGCAAGGTGAAGGATTTTGCACAAAAATGCCGGGCATTATTCAGTACAGGCGTTTACATTTGACTTCTCGTTTTTTTTGTTGTTTCTTTTTTATTGTAAGTTAGCGATATATATATTTTGGCTCTTTAAAACACACACACACACACACACACACACACACACACACACATACACATATATATATATATGTTTTAAAGATACAATTTTCCCTGAGGAGCTGTTAAGCGAAACCGTGGTAGGTTATTGGCTCACTCTTAGATTTTCGATTTTATATATATATATATATATATATATATATATATATATATAATTGTATTGAACACTTTTCATACACATGTGCACTGGTCTAATTTTATTATGACCAAAAACTAAGTAATTAAACTACATATATATATATATAGTTTAATTACTTAGTTTTTGGTCATAATAAAATTAGACCAGTGCACATGTGTATGAAAAAGTGTTCAATACAATTATATTGTAGAATTTTTGAATGTAGAAACCTAGGTTGCGTAATAACTCGTTTAGAAATTGTATATATACATACAAATTATATATATATATATAATATTTATTCACAAATTATAACATAAATATGCTATAATATCACTACAAAAGTAGCTATTTTAAATGGAAAATCCTCAAACAAGCAAGAACAGCTGAATCAGTAAAGGAACCATGTTTCCTTTGTCTTCAAGAAAAAACTTAAATCATTAATACATGAATAGCAATAAGATTTTAAACCAGTGACAAGAAACCACAGTAAACTGCAAGCACTAAAAAAACTAACCTTACAATCATGATAAAAAAATACTACAAAAGCCAAAGCTAGGACCCCTTAGAGACAATAAACCTTCATAGTACTATCAACGCTCTTACATTAAATTTTATCTATTACACACCACAAACTGTGATCTAATTTAAAATTTATCGATTTTTCTGCACTATTGTAAGAACTGCAACCTTGAAACTTCTGAATATCGTTTCTTATGTCTTTGTCTATGAGTGTATCAAATTTGATTAAAATCGGACCACTCCTTCTGTAACCCGATTTTTTGGATTATCGATTTTCATTATTTATCTGGGGTACCTCGACTCAAAACCTAGCTAAGAACACTCGCAGACGCTTATAGTACAACTGTGTAAATTTTCAAGAAAATCGGTTCAGTCGTTTCGGAGTCTGTAGGTAACGGACACACACACACACACACACACACACACACACACAAAGTTCCATTTATAAATAAGTTTAGATTTCATCAGTTTATTAAGTGGAAGATATCCTTCATAAACTAAACGAACTTTGTTAAACGAAGTCTCCCATAGCTAGTGACACCTCTAAACCATTTTAAAATATTTATTCAGCTTTGTAATATTACATGTTACAAACCAAGTAGGTTGTCTGGTTGTTCTAGAATTCCTATAAAAAGAATTTAGCATATTTACTTCATAATTTTTTAGCAACCAATTAGGAGATAAAAAATTTATCTTTGTAGAATAACACTAGTATTTTTTTCTTGATAAAACAACTTGTATGTTTATACGAAAAATTCTTGAATTCGTGACATGTTTATATAATAACCGGATTCAACAAGTATTGTAATCATTAAAAAAAAAATAACATTACATCCTATCAATCCAAAATGAACGTTGATCACGCTTAACCTGCCATTCAGTTCATTGAGTGCCCTACGTTATACATGCTTTGGGCGATCATGTCTTCAAAGAGACATGACTGACTTGACAGAACATTTTCTCGCAGAAGGTTGCCATTACATTCTGTGTTAGATTGGTTGACAGTCAAGTTTATAGAACACAACCTGTCCCGTTATTTGATGTATAACTGGAGAAAGGAAACGGATTAATATCTTTCCCAAGGGTATTTGTGCGTAAGTAAATGCAAGAAATTTTACTGGAATTCGAACTCGGCCCTTCAATTTCTCCTTCTTAGACGATATCCATGTCAGTCAGTTAGTTGTCATACGTGATACACGCTTGGGCGATCATGTCTTGAAAGAGATATAACTGACTGGGCAGTTGATTATCCCGAAGTCAGTCAGTCAGTTAAGTGCCATACGCGATACACGCTTGGGCGATCATGTCTCGAAAGAGACATGACTGACTGGGAAGAAGATTATCCCGCAGTAGGTTGCCATTGCTTTCTGCGGTAGACTGGTTGCCGACCAAGGCTATGGAACCCAATCTGTCCTGCTATTTAACTCATAACTGGAAGGAAGAGACGGATTAATACCTTTCCCAAGGGTATTTGCGCGTAAGTGAATACAATGGATTCAACTGGAATTCGAACTCGGCTCTCCGGTTTCTCATTCCGAGCCGATATCCACTGTACCACGAAGTTTGCCAATACTTTCTGCATTAGACTGGTTGCTAGCCAAGGCTATAGAATCCAATGTATCCTGTTATTTGACTCAGAGATCGAGGGGAAAGAGATATATTATTAAGTAGTAATGAGTAGGAGATCATTTTATTACTTCATAACAATAGAAAACCGGTCCCCCACTTTATGCTCAGTATAAGACTTAATTCTGTTTCCAACTATTATATTCAGGCCGTCAGTTAAATGCTATATGTGATACACGCTTTGGGCGATCATGTGTCGAAAGAGACATGACTGACAGGGCAAAACATTATCTAGCAGTAAGTTGCCATTATTTATGTGGTAGATTGGTTGCCAGCCAAGGCTATAGAATCCAATCTATTCTGTTATTTGACTCATAGCTAGAGGGAGAAGAGAGATATTATATTATTAAGTAGTAATTAGTAGGAGATCATTTTATTACATCATAACAATAGAAAACTGGTCCCCCACCTTATGCCCACTATAAGCCTTAATCATGTTTCAACTATTATATTCATTCAGTCAATTAAGTGCCATGCGTGATACACGCTTTGGGCGATCATGTCTCGAAGGAGACATGACTGACGAGGCAGAACATTTTCTCGCATTAAGTTGCCATTATTTATGTGGTAGACTGGTTGCGAGTGAAGGCTATAGAATCCAGTCTGTCCTGTTATTTGATTCGTAGCTAGGGAGGGAAGAGATATATTATTAAGTAGCAATTAGTGGGGGATCAGTTTATTACTTCATAACAATGGAAAACCGATCCCCCACTTTCTGCCTAGTAGAAGCCTCAGTCATGTTTCCAATTACTATATTGTCAATCATTTAAGTGCCATACGTGATACACGCTTTGGGCGATCATGTCTCGAAAGAGACATGACTGACTGGGCAGAAGAGTTTCTATCCTGCTCTTTAAACTATAGCTGAATGGAAGAAGAGATGTATTGTATTAATCAGTAGTAATTAGAGGGGGATCAATTTATTACTCCACAACAAAGGAAAACCGATCCCCCACTTTATGACCAGTAGAAGACATAATCATGTTTCCAACTATTATATTCAGTCATTCAGTTAAGTGCCATACGCGATACACGCTTGGGCGATCATGTCTCGAATGAAACATGACTGACTGGGCAGAAGATTATCCCGCAGTAGGTTGCCATTGCTTTCTGCGGTAGACTGGTTGCCGACCAAGGCTATAGAACCCAATCTGTCCTGTTATTTAACCCATAACTGGAAGGAAGAGACGGATTAATACCTTTCCCAAGGGTATTTGCGCGTAAGTGAATACAATGGATTCAACTGGAATTCGAACTCGGCTCCCCGGTTTCTCGTTCCGAGCCGATATCCACTGTACCACAACGCGCATCCTACACATCTTAAATCGTTGATACTTTCTATAAGTTTTTGATGTCTGGGTTGAATGGGAAGAAAATGCTTGAGTGGAACTTACATCTCTTTTGGAAGGCGAAATGAATGATGGTTTTTCAAGAACATTTAAAAGGAAATTAATATTGAGCATGTATGGAACTTAACTGACAGTCTTCCTAATGTTAAGAATTCTTCTTCTACGTGCCTTGTCTTTTCGGAACGTAGGCGATCATGGCTTTCCACGTCTTCCCTCTCCCTAGTGGCTGTTAGCACGCATTCGCCTGTTACACCATGCAAAACCCGCTCTGCCATCCACTAGCTCATCCACTAGCTCAAGCCCATAAATCTAGAATATAAATGTATAGAAACTAGCATGGCCACAAAATGAGGGATCAGTTGATATATTGATTATAATATAGAATTGATCCCCCATTTTATATCCAAATTATAATTTTTTATAAACAGTTGGCATATATATTTTCTTCTATGTGCTTTGTCCTTTCAGGACGTAGGCGATCATGGCTTTCCACGTCTCCCTATCCCTGGTGGCTCTTAGCACGCTTTCGCCTGTTACGCCATCCACACCCCGCTCTGCCATCCAGTAGCTCAAGCCCATATATCTAGAATATAAATGTATAGAAACTAGCATGGCCACAAAATGAGGGATCAGTATATATATTGATTATAATATAGAATTGATCCCCTAATTTACGTCTATATTATAATTTCTTATAAACAGTTGGCATATATATTTTTCTTCTATTAGCCTTGTCCTTTTAGGACGTAGGCGATCATGGCCATCCACTTTTCCCTTTCCCTGGTGGCTCTTAGCACGCTTTCTCCTGTTACACCGTTCATGGCAGTCAAGTACGTTACACGGTGTTTTCCCCTATCTCTCCTTCCCTCTATCTGTTAGTATTAGATTCTCCAAGCCCTCATTCGTTATTGCATGTCACAGAAACTTTAGCTGTCTCTTCCTGATGCTCACTATTAATTTCCTTTTTGTTTCCAAAACCTCATCATTGCTCACATGCTCGATCCAAGATGTTCACAGCATCATTCTGTAAGAACCTTCACATAGTAATCCAGTACTCTTTTCTTTGTTTCTAGCGAAATATTCCTGTCTCTCAATACTCCAATCAGCTCATGGAATGGATGCATTGTGCTTTTGGGTCTCCGGAATAAAAATATATAGAAACTGTTGTGACTACAAAGTGACTACTCAAGCCTATAAATCTAGAATATAAATGTATAACAACTAGAATGGCCACAAAATGAGGGATCAGTTTACATATTGATTATAACATAGAATTGATCCCCCATTTTATATCCACATTATAATTTCTTATAAACATTTGGCATATATCTTCTTTTTGTAGGTGTCTTGTCCTTTCAGGACGTAGGCGATCATGGCTTTCTACCTCTCCCTCCACGTCTTCCACGCAACCTCCGTTCTCTCATCCACCTGCTCAGGCCCTTCAAATATGTTATCCGCTGCTTTCCTCTGTCTGCTTTTCCATCTGTCTAGCCTGTTAGTATCAGATTCTCCAAGCCCTCCTTTCTCATTGCACGTCTCAGGAACTTTAGTTGTTACTTCCTGATGCTCAATATTAATATTTTTTTGTTTCCATCCTTTCCAAAACCTTATATGCTCGATCTATGATATTCTGTAGAACAACATTTCAGTTGATTCAAGATTTTCTTTCATCTTTGATGATATTGTCCAGTTTTCACTGCCATATTGAAGAACAGACATCACATAGAAATCCAGTACTCTCTTCTTTGTTTCTAGTGAAATTGTTCTGTTTCTTAATACTCTTCTCAGCTCCTGGAATGCATCCTTGTGCTTTTGGATCTCTGGAATATAAATGTATAGAAACTGATGTGACCACAAAGTGAGGTGTCAGTTTATATATTGATTGTAATATGGAATAGATCCCCTACTTTACATCCAGTAAGCTTCTCTAGAACCACATTTCGGTTGCTTCAAGTCTTTCCTTCATCTTTGAAGATATTGTCCAGCATTCGCTGCCATATTGAAGAACTGACATAGCAATCCAGTACTATCCTCTTTGTTTCTCGTGAAAGTTTGCAGTCTCTTATACAACTTCTGGAACGCGTCCTTCGCCTTACCAATTCATCTTTGGATCTCTGTGTCGCACTTTCCGTCTCCAGTTTAAACACTTTCCAGGTATTTAAATTTTTGTACCTGCTTGATTTGACGTTAAGTTTCCTTGTTTATATCATCGTCTCTCAATCTTCGTCGTTGCTAACATGTTCGGTCCATTATATTCTCAACTTCCTTCTGTAAAATCATATTATAATTCTTGTGCTATCTCTCCTAATCCATGTTCTGCTAACTATTTATACAAGCTCGTTAGGAAGGTTATGCTATTTTCTCGCTGTCTCTCTTGCTTTCCAAATCTACCGTGTGTCTCATATTTTGTAAGCCTTCCTTCTTCATTGCGTTCCACAGAAATTTCATCTGCCTCTTCCTGAAAATAAGTATAAGGTTCCTTTCAGTTTTCTGTTTTCTAAAATATCATCATTGTTTACATCTATAGTGCATGGTTTTCTCAGTATCCTTCTGTAGAACTATATGTCTGTTGCTACATGTCTCTTCTTTATCTGTGAGGAGATTTTTTCCAGCATTTACTGCCATATAAGAGGACTGATATAACATAACAGTTCAGTATTTCTTTCTTTGTTTCTCTTACTTCAAGTCTCTTCTTCATCTTGTTGGGACGCCCGCACCTATTCGGATATAATGGACTATTCCATTACTATGTAAAGTAATGGTGGCATCTACGTAAGAGAGTGTGCCGAGCAGCCGATCGACAAGTCAGTCGTAGACTTCCGGTGACGACCCGGTAGTACCCATTGCTCATACTACGTCTTACGACGGTTGAGACGATTAACCTTTATTCTTGTATTGGATACTAATAACCTTTGTAAATACTATTTTCACGGAATACAACAATTAACCTATTCCTGTTGTTGAGTTATTTATTCTTACTCACGACATAACACATCTGTTGAGAGATTGTCTAACATATATTGCTATATAGAAGCACTGATATTACGTAACAGTTCAGTACTCTTTTCTTTGTTTCTCTTGCTTCAGGTGTCTTCTTCATCTTTGGGGAGATGGTCCTGCATTCTTTGCCATGTACGAGGACTGATATTACATAACAGTTCAGTACTCTTTTCTTTGTTTCTCTTGAATCAAGTCTCTTCTTCATCTGTGAGGAGATTATCCAGCATTCACTGCCATATAGGAGGACTGATATTACATAACAGTTCAGTAGTCTTTCCTTTATTTCTCTTGATTCAAGTCTCTTTATCTGTGATGAGATTGTCCAGTGTTCACTGCCATATTTGAGGACTAATATTACATAACAATTCAGTACTCTCTTCTTTGTTTCTCTTGCTTCAAGTCTCCTCTTCATATGTGAGGTGATTGTACAGCATTCACTACCACATACGAGGACTGATATTTCATAACAGTTCAGTACACTTTTCTTCGTTTCTCTTGCTTCAAGTCTCTTCTTCATCTGTGAGGAGATTGTCCAGCATTCACTGCCATATACGAGGACTGATATTACATAACAGTTCAGTACTCTTTTCTTTGTTTCTCTTGCTTCAAGTCTCTTCTTCATCTGCGAGGAGATTGTCCAGTGTTCACTCCCATATAGGAGGACTGATATTACATAACAATTCGGTACTCTTTTCTTTGTTTCTCTTGCTTCAAGTGTCTTCTTAATCTGCGAGGAGATTGTCCAGTGTTCACTCCCATATAGGAGGACTGATAATACATAACAGTTCGGTACTCTTTTCTTTGTTTCTCTTGCTTCAAGTCTCTTCTTCATCTGCGAGGAGATTGTCCAGCATTCACTCCCATATAGGAGGACTGATATTACATAACAGTTCGGTACTCTTTTCTTTGTTTCTCTTGCTTCATGTCTCTTCTTCACCTGTGAGGAGATTGTCCAGTCATTATTCAGGGCCGGTGATTTGAAGAAGACGGTCGAACTAAATTCAGCCTGCTACGAGAAAAAATTAGTTGATTTGAATGAGACGGTAGAAAGAAATATTCGGTAAATTTTCGTTTTAGGACCGGATGACCTTTACCCCTTCAAATCTTTCCAAAACATCCCTATTTCCGTGCAAATGTATATGCTGAACTCAAATCGATAATTGTTTATAGAAGAAACGTACCTTTTTTTCAGGTTATCGACCAGAAATAAATCGGACTATATCTCACCCCTTACCACCGTTCTCATATCTGATTAACCGCATGAGGCGTAGGATACTGAATTCGTTCTATTTACTCCCTTTTTAGCAATTACTCCGCGATTTGTTGGATTTCGGAACTCATTTTCCGCGTATTAATCGCAAAATGGAAGTAAAAAAACGAAAAAATCGGAAATCTACGAGTGAAGTCAGTCTGCAGTGAATAACATTTTCTAACCGTGGTTAGGGGGTGAGATAAACAGCGACAAAAAGTTCCATATTTTTCTTCTCGATAAAATGAAAACAAAGGTAGGTTTCTTCAAAAACAATTATCAATTTGCGTTCGGTATATACATTTGCAAAGGGAATAGAGATGTTTTGGAAAGATTTGAAGGGGTAAAGACCTTCAGGTCCTAAAATTAAAATTTACCAGATATTCTGGGCCAGGTATTTGAATAAGACGGTCGGACAGAGATTGACGTGCTGCGAAAAGACAATTGAATAAATCCTGATTCCGAAAACATTATTACTGAATGTATTTTTGAAATACCAGCCATCTGCTGAGAATCACCAGCTTTTACGTTCGTATTATTGCGTCTATTAATCGATATATCTAAACTTATATAATAAATGGAACTTTGTGTGTGTGTGTGTGTGTGTGTGTCCATTACCTATAGATTCCGAAACGGCTGAACCGATTTTCTTAAAAATTTACACAGTTGTACTATAAGCGTCTGCAAGTGTTCTTAGCTACGTTTTGTGCCGAGGTACCCCAGATAAATATCGAAAATCGATAATCGAAAATATCGGGTTATAGAAGGAGTGGTCCGATTTTAATCAAATTTGATGCACTCATAGACAAAGATATAAGAAACGATATTCAGAAGTTTCAAGCTTGCAGTTCTTACAATAGTGCAGAAAATCGATAATATATATATATATAAGGCAAGATGTTTGTGTGTATGTCTATTTAT
>JBBBDQ010000620.1:827500-862500 GCA_037127315.1 Ascarosepion bandense | reverse complement strand
CTGGTACCTCTATGTATGAATTTACACGAGTTACTAGATTAGCAACTAGATCCCACCCTTTTACAGTGAAACCGATAAAATGTAACCGAAATTTCTACTCTAACAGCTTCTTTTATTGCACTTCCCGCTGTGGAATTCCCTTCCATATACTTGCTTCCCCGACAGCTATAATCTTCAGGAATGTAATTGTAAGGTCAATAGACATCCCCTATCTCACTACCTCACATCCATTCTCTTAATCTCTTTTTTCCCTCTACTCCACCCCTATTCTCGTTCATCTAATCCGGCTATTACCCTCATCCTGACGTTTCCCATAACTAACCCCACTTTCTCATCACTTTCCTCTATGTAACCCCCTGCGCAACAGTGGAAGTAGAATGCCTTGCTTGGGGTGAGAAGATTAACAAAAAAAAAAAAAAGAAAAAATGCACTCGACGTGTTATTATGCTATATACTTGGCGTGATGGATAAATTGTCGTCTAAATCAGTGCTTCTCAAACTATCTGATGTGGCGGACCAGTAGTTTTTTTTTTTTTCAGTGGGCCAGGGACCGGCAAGCAAAGCAAGCCAATCCAGCGGAGTAAGAAGATGGGTGGGGAGGCTGTGAACCCCGGAATTTTTTTTAAAGGGATGTGCGTTGTGGTACAGTGGATATCGGCTCAGAACGAGAAACCGGGGAGCCGAGTTCGAATTCCAGTTGAATCCATTGTATTCACTTACGCGCAAATACCCTTGGGAAAGGTATTAATCCGTCTCTTCGTTCCAGTTATGGGTTAAATAACAGGACAGATTGGGTTCTATAGCCTTGGTCGGCAACCAGTCTACCGCAGAAAGCAATGGCAACCTACTGCGGGATAATTTTCTGCTCAGTCAGTCATGTCTCTTTCGAGACATGATCGCCCAAGAGTGTATCACGTATGACACTTAACTGACTGACTGAATATAATAGTTGGAATAATGATTAAGGCTTGTACTGGTCATAAAGTGGAGGATCAGTTTATTACTTCATAGCAATAGGAAACCGATCCCCCACTAATTACTACATAATAATATAATACATTTCTTTCCCCTCTAGCTATGAGTCAAATAATAGGACAGATTGGGTTCTATAGCCTTGGCTGGCAACCAGTCTACCGCAGAAAGCAATGACAATTTACAGTGGGATAATCTTCCCAGTCAGTCATGTTTCTTTCGACACATGATCGCCCAAGCGTGTATCACGTATGGCACTTAACTGACTGACTATTTCAGGGACATTTTGAGACTATCTGTAATAAACATGAGGACATGATATCTTGTTCATTCTAAGAGTAGTCATCATTGACGTAACAAGTCTTCCTAGTCTGCCATTGATCGGTACCACATTTGTGCTGTATTAGTTATTGCCACTGATTACGAGGGTATATATTTTTAAAAATATTTAAAGTTAATATTAATACTTCGAAAGCAATTTGAATTTAATAATGCCATAGAGTTTTACTATTGTTTCTTTCTTTTCTGGAAAATCTCCGCGTATCGGCAGACGATGTTTCGCGTACTGTCGCCGGTACGCGTTTCACACTTTGAGTAGCACTGGTTCAAATGACGCCAAAATAAAAATAACACTGACATCTTATTTGAACAAATATATTTACCAAAATTACACGAAAATATCTTGAAATACTAAAGAGTAAATTTATTCAATAAAATCGCTACTGGCTTCAACGACGGTCTTCAGACGAATTCGGAATCTCCTGCGACTCTTCTAAATGCACTCCTTGTTTTAGTTGGTGAATGCTGCCACGATCCTTGCCTTCAGTTCTTTGTTGTTACTAGTTATTTTTATCCCTCGCCCAAATGCGCCCAACACATTATAATCAAAGTGGTTGCAGTCTGAGGAATAGGTGGTTAGATATAAGAGGTGATGTGGTCGAAGAAATTGTCTGTCAGCCACGACTGGGGTCTTCTGTTTGTGCATCATGGTGCAGAGTCCTGTTGCCAGTAGCCACTCGCTGGACCTTGGATAGCACTACCTCATCCAGGCACGATGTAGGCCTCCGTGTGGAGTCTGAGGCTCTGCGGGTAGATGTATGTCGGCATAATTTTTTTTTTTTAATCGTATCACCCCGAGCAAGGCGGTAACGCCACTGATGTGCAGGGGGCTACGTAATAGTGAAAAGATCGGAAAAGAGAAAGCCGGAAACCATATCCTAAACAGGGAACAAGGGATGAGCCTCTTAACCTGTTCAATAGACATGGGTGGAGTGTAAACCGGGCGATAGTTTAGTCTATCTACTCCAATTGAAAAAAACACAAAGTGAGAAGATTGGAAAAGAGAAAGCCGGAAACCACATCCTAAACAGGGAAAAATGGATGAGCCTCTTAACCTATTCAATAGACGTGGGTGGAGTGTGAACTGGGCGATAGTTTAGTCTATCTACTCCAATTTAAAAAAACAAAAACAAAAAACAAAGTGAGAAGATTGGAAAAGAGAAAGCCGGAAACCATATCCTAAACAGGGAACAAGGGATGAGCCTCTTAACCTGTTAAGCATAAATTGGGGAACCAGTTTTCTATTGTTATGAAGTAATAAACTGATCTCCCACTAATTACTACTTAATAATATAATACATCTCTCTCCCTTCTAGCTATGAGTCAAATAACAGGACAGACTGGGTTCTATAGCCTTGGCTAGCAACCAGACTACCGCAGAAAGCAATGGCAGGATACTGCGGGATAATCTTCTCCCCAGTCAGTCATCTCTCTTTCGAGACATGATTGCCCAAAGCATGTATCACGTATGGAACTTAACTGACAGACAGCATGTCGTTTCCAAATATTTGGCGGAGTGAATTGCCCCATATGCATTTTTTTTCTCACAGATGATACCCAACTGACCCCACTATACTGTGTAGTCGAAAATATTAAAAAACAAACAACGTTCATTCCAGAAATTAAAAGTAAAAAATGGCGACAATTTATTCATCGCACCCTGTAGATTTAGGGAGGCAAACGCACACACAGACATTCATGCTTAATCAAGTACCATCTCAGCAAAGCCGGGAACAGCCCGAACAAGCACTCGGCCATTTCTCGCATGATTAACACTGACCATTTCAAGAGGCTTCTTCACCGTGTGTCGTTCGGTGAGCTGATGCGAGAACCTCGTCGAGGAAGCTAAGCCGTGTACTCATCAACCAGAAAACCTGCGTCTCTCTCCGTTCAACCCCCCAACTCTCTCGCTTGACCTCCTTATTTCGTCTCTGATTTGAACCTTGTCCCCAATCGGGCCTCTCCTCGCTCTTCCTCCGACCACGCTTCGAGTCATTTTCGCTTGTTAACGATCTTGAACCGTGTTTAATGTTTTTGTGAGTGTGACTGTTCAAAAACTTGCTCGAGACGCTTGACCCGAAAACAAGAATAGGGTATGACTCCCCCCCCCCAAAAAAAAAGCGTACATAGTGCAACGGGGAAATGACGGAGGAAGAGAAGAAGTAAACGAATCATGGCAAAATTGAAAGAGATAAAGAATTAAGAAGAAAACAAAATGAACGGAAAGGAGGAAAAAGGGAGTAAAATATAAGAAGATTTGGAAAAATTGATTGGAGTAGAATGAAGGAGAAATGAAAATCACTTCTTTTAGGAAACTAACACAGTCAGTCAGTTAAGTACCGTACGTGATACACGCTTGGGCGATCATGTCTTGAAAGAGACATGACTGACTTGGCAGAAGATTTTCTATTCTTCTCTTTAAACTATAGCTGAATGGAAGAAGAGATGTATTGTATTAATCAGTAGTAATTAGTGGGGGATCAATTTATTACTTCATAACAATGGAAAACCGATTCCCCAATTTATGCCCAGTAGAAGACTTAATCATGTTTCCAACTATTATATTCAGTCAGTCAGTTAAGTGCCATACGTGATACACGCTTTGGGCGATCATGTCTTGAAAGAGACATGACTGACTGGGCAAAAGATTTTCTATCCTGCTCTTTAAACTATAGCTGAATGGAAGAAGAGATGTATTGCATTAATCAGTAGTAATTAGTGGGGGATCAATTTATTACTTCATAACAATGGAAAACCGATCCCCCAATTTATGCCCAGTAGAAGACTTAATCATATTTCCAACTATTATATTCAGTCAGTCAGTTAAGTGCCATACGTGATACACGCTTTGGGCGATCATGTCTCGAAAGAGACATGACTGACTGGGCAGAAGATTTTCTATCCTGCTCTTTAAACTATAGCTGAATGGAAGAAGAGATGTATTGTATTAATCAGTAGTAATTAGTGGGGGATCAATTTATTACTTCATAACAATGGAAAACCGATCCCCCAATTTATGCCCAGTAGAAGACTTAATCATGTTTCCAACTATTATATTCAGTCAGTCAGTTAAGTGCCATACGGGAAACACGCTTTGGGCGATCATGTCTCGAAAGAGACATGACTGACTGGGCAGAAGATTTTCTATCCTGCTCTTTAAACTATAGCTGAATGGAAGAAGAGATGTATTGTATTAATCAGTAGTAATTAGTGGGGGATCAATTTATTACTTCATAACAATGGAAAACCGATCCCCCAATTTATGCCCAATAGAAGACTTAATCATGTTTCCAACTATTATATTCAGTCAGTCAGATAAGTGCCATACCTGATACACGCTTGGGTGATCATAACCCGAAAGAAACATCAGTGACTGGGTAGAAAATTTAAACCATTTTCTGCGGTAGACTGGTTGCCAGTCAAGGCTATAGAACCCAATCTGTACTGTTATTTGACTCATAGCAAGAGGAGGAAGAGATGTATTATATTATTAAGAAGTAATAAGTGGGGGATCGGTTTATTACTTTATAACAATAGAAAACCAGTCCCTGACTTTATGCCCCGTATAACCTTAATCATGTTTCCAACTATTATATCCAGTCAGTCAGTTAAGTGCCATGCGGGATACACGCTTTGGGTGATCATGCCTCGAAAGAGACATTACTAACTAGGCAGATAATTATTACGCAGTAGGTTGTCATTGCTTTCTGCGGTAGACTGGTTGCCAGCCAAGGCTATAGAACCCAATCTGTCCCGTCATTTGATTCATAGCTGGAGGGGGAAGTGATGTATTATATTATTAAATAGTAATTAGTAAGGGATCAGTTTATTATTTTATAACAATAGAAAACAGGTCCCCCACATTATGCCCAGTAGAAGACTTAATCATATTTCCAAATGTTATATTCAGTCAGTCAGATAAGTGCCATACGTGATACACGCTTTGGGCGATCATGTCTCGAAAGAGACATAACTAATTGGGCAAAAGATTATCCCGCAGCAGTTTGCCATTACTTTCTGCGGTAGATTGGTTTCCAGCCAAGGCTATAAAACCCAATCTGTCCTGTTATTTGACTCATAGCAAGAGGAGGAAGAGATGTATTATATTATTAAATTGTAATATATGGGGGATCAGTTTATTACTTCATAACAATAGAAAACCAGTCCCTGACTTTATGCTCAGTAAAGCCTTAATCTTGTTTCCAACTATTATATTCAGTCAGTCAGTTAAGTGCCACACGCTTTGGGCGATCATGTCTCTTTCGAGACATGATTGACTGGGCAGAAGATTATCCTGCAGCAGTTTGTCAATACTTCCAGCGGGGGACTGGTTGCCAGCCAAGGATGTAGAACCCAATCTGATCTGTTATTTAACTCATAGCTAGAAGGGGAAGAGATTTATTATATTATTAAGTAGTAATTAGTGGAGGATCAGTTTATTACTTCATAAAGATAGAAAGCCGGTCCCTCACTTTATGCCTTGTAGAAGCCTTAATTATGTTTCCAACTATTATATTCAGTCAGTCGGTTAAGTGCCATACGTGATACACGTTTTGGGAGATCATATGTCGAAAGAGACATGACTGACAGGGTAGAAGATTATTCCGCAGTAGGTTGCCATTACTTTCTGCGGTAGACTGGTTGCCAACCAAGGCTACAGAACCCAATCTGTCCTGTTGTTTCTTTATTCTATAGCTGGAAGGAGAAGCGACAGGTTAATGTGTATTTGCGCGTAAGTGAACACAACGAATTCATTGGAATTCGAAATCCGCTCTCCGATTTCTCGATCCAAGCTTATATCCATGGCACCACACGAGCATTAGCAATTAGTATTATTTTTTCTTCTAATTTTTTTTTGTTTTTTTCATGCGTGTGTCTGAGGTTCTATTTTTGAAAGTTGTTAAAATTAGTAGAAATGCTTTGGAAATTTATAATATACTTTACCATGTCTACCTGCTAATAAGATCCTTTAAAATTGGCCATAACAGAAAATTGTGGAGAGCCATGATCGCTAACGTTCTGAAGGGACACGCCACATAAGAAACAAGATACAAGTCGCATTAATTAACTCAGAGATAAGGGGATTAATAAATGGATTCATACAATTTCCCATTGGTCTTTGCGTGTAAGGGAATATAACGAACCCAACCGGGGACATCGAGAACAAATTTTATCCATTGCATCACCTGATATTTCCAAGCCGTCACCCATCTCGGTACTGTCCAAGATCGACGTTGCTTAAATTAGATGATCGTACAAGAATTACCGTTTCAAAATCATATGACAGCTAGCCAGGTCTCAACTATTACAATTATAAATCATAATTCTCCTTTTTCCTTCTTTAGTTCTTCCGTTCGTTACGCCACTGAAGAAAGATAACACTTACTCTCTACACGAGCTTTTCCTTCCCTCAGCCTTTCTCTCACCTTTGCCAAACGGAAGGGTAGCAAAAAGTGAGCGAGTAGAGGAAGAGAGCCTATAGCATTACCGTATCAGTAGCAGCTTAAGCTAGTAGTTGTAGCAGTAATTGTGTGTGTGTGTGTGTGTGTGTGTGTGTGTGTGTGTGTGTGTGTATATATATGTGTGTGTGTACTGTGTAATATAGTAAAAATAGGTAGGTTTGTTGTTGTATCCCACGATCTAATAACGAAATTTCTGGCCTCTACATCCTTGGCGATTACTCAGTTGGTCTTTTCTGCTACTGATAATTAGAATAGCCTCGCTTAAAATTGATAATTATTATTGATAATTACAATGACATACTTTAAAATTAGTAATTAGTATTGATAATTACAATGACATACTTTAAAATTAGTAATTAGTATTGATAATTACAATGACATACTTTAAGATTAGTAATTAGTATTGATAATTACAATGACATACTTTAAAATTAGTAATTAGTATTGATAATTACAATGACATGCTTTAAGATTAGTAATTAGTATTGATAATTACAATGACATACTTTAAGATTAGTAATTAGTATTGATAATTACAATGACATACTTTAAAATTAGTAATTAGTATTGATAATTACAATGACATACTTTAAGATTAGTAATTAGTATTGATAATTACAATGACATACTTTAAGATTAGTAATTAGTATTGATAATTACAATGACATACTTTAAGATTAGTAATTAGTATTGATAATTAAAATGACATGCTTTAAGATTAGTAATTAGTATTGATAATTACAATGACATACTTTAAGATTAGTAATTAGTATTGATAATTACAATGACATGCTTTAAGATTAGTAATTAGTATTGATAATTACAATGACATACTTTAAGATTAGTAATTAGTATTGATAATTACAATGACATACTTTAAGATTAGTAATTAATATTGATAATTACAATGACATACTTTAAGATTAGTAATTAGTATTGATAATTACAATGACATACTTTAAGATTAGTAATTAGTATTGATAATTACAATGACATGCTTTAAGATTAGTAATTTGTATTGATAATTACAATGACATGCTTTAAGATTAGTAATTAGTATTGATAATTACAATGACATGATTTAAGATTAGTAATTAGTATTGATAATTACAATGACATACTTTAAGATTAGTAATTAGTATTGATAATTACAATGACATACTTTAAGATTAGTAATTAGTATTGATAATTAAAATGACATGCTTTAAGATTAGTAATTAGTATTGATAATTACAATGACATACTTTAAGATTAGTAATTAGTATTGATAATTAAAATGACATGCTTTAAGATTAGTAATTAGTATTGATAATTACAATGACATACTTTAAGATTAGTAATTAGTATTGATAATTACAATGACATACTTTAAGATTAGTAATTAGTATTGATAATTACAATGACATACTTTAAGATTTATAACTAGTATTAGTATTAAATAATTATTGGTATTTAGCATGACATCCTTTGAAATTGGTAATTGATAAAATGGAATGACATCGCTTAAAATTGATAATTACTATTGATAATTAGAAAAACGTCATTTAAATTTGGTAATCATAATTGATAATTAGTATCTGATACTTTCAACGTGCAAATGATTATCGATGATTTGACTGACTTTATTTTAGATGTGTAATAACTATTAATAATTAGAATTAATAGTTTTAAATTGGTAATGCGTGTTTATAATTAGAATGACATCATTTCAAATGTTAAATTCCATTGGTAATTAAAATTACTTCTTTTGTCACTGATAATGAATACTGATAATTATTAAATTTATAATTAAATTTAGCAATGAATATTGCTAATTAAAATATCATTTAAAATGGTAATGCCTATTCAGAATTACAATGACATCCTTTAAAACTGGTTCTGATCTAAATCTATCTAAACGTATTTATAAATGGAACTTTGTGTGTGTGTCCGTTACCTATAAACTCCGAAACGGCTGAAGCGATTTTCTTGAAAATTTACACAGTTATACTATAAGCGTCTGCGAGTGTACTTAACTAGGTTTTGTGTCGAGGGACCCCCGATAAATATCGAAAATCGATAATCGAAAAAATTGGGTTATAGAAGGAGTGGTCCGATTTTAATCAAATTTGATACACTCATAGACAAAGACATAAGAAACGATATTCAGAAGTTTCAAGGTTGCAGTTCTTACAATAGTGCAGAAAATCGATAATATATATATATATATATATATATATATATATATATATATATATAAAAGGCAAGATGTTTGTGTCTGTGTCTGTTCATCTGTCTGTATGTTCTTTATACAAATCCACAATTGTTATCCGATTGTCACCAAACTTCACACAAATATTCTTTAGGCTGATTCTGAGCTCCAGGACCATGGATTAGTTTTAAAGCTTTCATTACACCCGAGCAACGCCGGGCTATACTAGGTGCGATTGGTAAATTATCGCAATTATTTTATTATTTCAAATATTCTTTAGGCTGAGTCTGAGCTCCAGGACCATAGATTAGTTTTAAAGCTTTCATTACACCCGAGCAACGCCGGGCTATACTGCTAGTAGCAGAATACATGATTTTTTTTTAGGGTGAGATTTCTTCTCCGAAATGATTTAGATTTTTTTCTTATATATTCTGACATTTTTGCGATTGAACACTTAACCTGAAGAATTCGATGGTGTTTAATCAAATTTGATACACTCATAGACAAAGACATAAGAAACGATATTCAGAAGTTTCAAGGTTTCAGTTCTTACAATAGCGCAGAAAATTTAATATCGATACCAAGAAATCAAAATTTGATTTACATCCATTCATTTTTCTTTCAGTTTACGGTTTCGCTTTAGCTGGAAACTATTATTGCATTTTAGTTGTTCGTGTCAACGTCCAAAGAGTCTGAGCTCCAGGACCATGGATTAGTTTTAAAGCTTTCATTACACCCGAGCAACGCCGGGCTATAGTGCTAGTTATTTATAATTGAATGACCTCTTTTCAAATGTGTAATACATATTGATTAGCATAACATTTTTTGATATAGAAAGAATAATTTTTATTAAGAATGACATCATTTTCAATTTAGTAATGTCTATTGAGAATTATAATAACATCACTTATATTGGGTAATGAATATTGTTAATAAGAATAAAATTCTTTTGGTAACGCGTATTTATTATTAAAATAGCCTCCTTTCAAAGTTTTAATGATTATTAATAATTAGAAAATATCCTGAAAAATCCTTAATGTCTGTTATTAATCAGAATGACGTTCACTCAAATGTCTAATGAAAAGTGACAATTGGAATGTTATCATGAAAAAACCCTTAATGACTGTTGTTAATTAGAATGACATTCACTCAAATTTTCTTAATGACGAGTGATAATTAGAATGACATCCTCAAAAAACCTTAATGACTGCCAGTTGTTAATTAGAATGACATCCACTCAAATTTTTAATGACGAGTGATAATTAGAATATATCCAAAAAACCCTTTACGACTGTTGTTAATTAGAGTTATTGATTCATCAAATTTTTAATGATTTAGGTGATAATTAGGAATGATATCCTCTCAAAAACCTTAATGACTGCTGTTATCATTAGAATGACATCTACTCAAATTTTTAAATACTATATAATTAGAATGACATCCTCAAAACTCTTGGAAATGACCGCTTTTTTTTCGCTGTTAATTAGAATGACATTTCTCCACTAAATCTTTAATGACGAGTGATAATTAGAATGACATCCTCAAAACCCTTAATAATGACTGTTGTTAATTAGAATGACATTCACCAAATTTTTAGTACGATTTATGATAATTAGAATGACATCCTCAAAAAACCTTAATGACTGTTGTTAATTAGAATGACATTCACTCAAATTTTTAATGACGAGTGATAATTAGAATGACATCCTCAAAAACCTTAACACCGTTGTTAATTGGAATGACATCCACTCAAATTTTTAATGACGAGTGATAATTAGAATGACATCCTCAAAACCCTTAATATCAAGTTGTTAATGAAGTTAATATCCACTTAAATTTTTAATGACGAGGATAATTAGAATGACATCCTCAAAAACCCTTAATGACTGTTGTTAATTAGAATGACATTCACTCAAATTTTTAATGACGAGTGATAATTAGAATGACATCCTCAAAAACCCTTAATGACTGTTGTTAATTAGAATGATATTCACTCAAATTTTTAATGACGAGTGATAATTAGAATGACATCCTCAAAAACCCTTAATGACTGCTGTTAATTAGATGACAGCCTCAAATTTTTAATGACGAGTGATAATTAGAATACGTATCCTCAAAAAACCCTGCACGACTGTTGTTAATTAGAATGGAAGATCCACTCAAATTTTTAATGATATTAGTAATTAGAATGACATCCTCAAAAACCCTTAATGACTGTTGTTAATTAGAATGACATCCACTTAAATTTTTAATGACGAGTGATAATTAGAATGACATCCTTAAAACTCTTAATGACTGCTTATTAATTAGAATGACATTCACCAAATTTAACATTTATGACATTAGAATGATATCCTCAAAACCTTTAATGACTGTTGTTAATTAGAATGACATCTTCAAATTTTTAATGACGAGTGATATAATTAGAATGACATCCTCAAACCCTTAATGACTGTTGTTATTTAGAATGACATCCACTCAATTGACGACGATGATAATTAGAATGACATCCCAAAAACCTCTAATGACTGTTGTTAATTAGAATGACATCCACTAAAATTTTTAATGACAAGTGATAGAATTAGAATGACATCCTCAAAACCCTTAATGACTGTTGTTAATTAGAATGACATCCACTCAAATTTTTAACATAAAGGGATAATTGAACATATCCTCAAAAACTTTAATAACACTGTTATTAATTAGAATGACATCCACTCAAATTTTTAATGATGCAAGTGATAATTAGAATGACATCCTAAACCCTTAATGATCATGCTTTTGTTAATTAGAATGACATTCACTCAACTTTTAATGACGAGTATAATTAGAATGACATCCTCAAAACCTTAATGACTGTTGTTAATTAGAATGACATTCCACTCAAATTTTTAATGACGAGGATAATTAGAACAATCAGACATCCTCAAAAACCCTTAATGACTGCTGTTAATTAGAATGACATTCACTCAAATTTTTTAGCTCATTTATGATGTAATTAGAATGACATCCCTCGCAACCCTTAATGACTGTTGTTAATTAGAATGACATTCACTCAAACTTTAATGACGAGTGGAGAATAGAATGACATCCTCAAAACTTTAATGACTACATTTGTAATATATTCACTCAAATTTAAATATGCGATAATTAGAATACATCCTCAAAAACCCTTAATGACTGTTGTTAATTGAACAGATATCTGTCAAACTTTTAATGATTATATACCGAATGACATCCAAAACTCTTTAATGACTGTTGTTAATTAGAATGACATTCACTCAAATTTTAATGACGAGTGATAATTAGAATGACATCCTCAAAAAACCCTTAATGACTGTTGCCAATTAGAATGACATCCAATCAATTTTTAGCGACGAGCATAATTAGGAATGACATCCTCAAAAACCCTTAATGACTGTTGTTAATTAGAATGACATCCACTAAATTTAATGACATATACAATTAGAATGACATCCTCAAAAACCCTTAATGACTGCGAAAGAATAGAACATATTCACCAATTTTGATGATTTATGATAATTAGAATGACATCCTCAAAACCCTGCACGACTGTTGTTAATTAGAATGACATTCACTCAAATTTTTAATGACGAGGATACTAGAATGACATCCTCAAAAACCTTTGAAGACTGTTGTTAATTAGAATACATCCACTCACTCTTTTAATGACGAGTGAGAATTAGAATGACATCCTCAAAAACCCCCACGACTGTTGAAAGAATTAGAATGACATTCACTCAAATTTTTAATGACGAGTGATAATAGAATGACATCCTCAAAAACCCTTAATGACTGTTGTTAATTAGAATGACATCCACTCAAATTTTTAATGACGAGTGATAATTAGAATGACATCCTCAAAAACCCTACTAATGACTGCTGTTAATTAGAATGACATCCACTCAAATTTTTAATGACGAGTGATAATTAGAATGACATCCTCAAAAACCCTTAATGTCTGTTTTGAATTAGAATGACATCCACTCACTAATGATTAGTGATAATTAGAATGACATCCCAAACTTTAATGTCTGTTTTGAATTAGAATGATATCCACCAAATTTTTAATGACGAGTGATAATTAGAATGACATCCTCAAAAACCCTTAATGTCTGTTTTGAATTAGAATGACATCCACTCAAATTTCTAATGATTATGATAATTAGAATGACATCCTCAAAACCTTTAATGTCTTGTTTTGAATTAGAAATGACATCCACTCAAATTTTTAATGACGAGTGATAATTAGAATGACATCCTCAAAAACCCTTAATGACTGTTGTTAATTAGAATGACATTCACTCAAATTTTTAATGACGAGTGATAATTAGAATGACATCCTCAAAAACCTCTTAATGACTGTTGTTAATTAGAATGACATCTACTCAAATTCTTAACATTTGTTGAGAATTAGAATGACATCCTCAAAAAACCCTTAATGACTGTTGTTAATTAGAATGACATTCAATTAAATTTTTATCAATACTTGCAGAGGATACTAGAATGACATCTCTAAAAACTCTAATAATTGTTGTTAATTGGAATATGATTTACTCAAATTTTTAATGACGAGTGATAATTAGAATACATTCGGTAAAACCTGAATAATTATTAATTAGAATGACATTCACTCAAATTTTTAATGACGAGTGATAATTAGAATGACATCCTCAAAAACCCTTAATGACTGTTGTTAATGAGAATGACATTCACTCAAATTCTTAATGACGAGTGATAATTAGAATGACATCCTCAAAAACCCTTAATGACTGTTGTTAACAATACATCCACTCAAATTTTTAATGACGAGTGATAATTAGAATGACATCCTCAAAAAAATCCCTTAATGACTGTTGTTAATTAGAATGACATCCACTTAAATTTTTAATGACGAGTGATAATTAGAATGACATTCAAAATCCTTAATGACTGTTAATTAGAATGACATTCACTCAAATTTTTAATGACGAGGATAATTAGAATGACATTCAAAACCCTTAATGACTGTTAATTAGAATGGCACTCCTTCAAATTTTTAATGATTTATGATGAATTAGAATGATATTCCTCAAAAACCCTTAATGCACGTTTATAATTAGAATGAGATTCCCTCAAATTTTTAATGACGAGTGATACCAGCGACATCTCAAAAACCCTTAATGACTGTTGTTAATTGTAATGACATCCACTCAAATTTTTAATGACGAGTGATAATTAGAATGACATCCTCAAAAACCCTTAATGACTGTTGTTAATTAGAATACGATCCACTTAAATTTTAATAATTGTTGATAATTAGAATGACATCCTCAAAACTTTAATGACTGTTGTTAATTAGAATGATATCCATCAAATTTTTAATGACGAGGATAACAGGAATGACATCCTCAAAACCTTACTAATCGCTTTCTTTTTTTTTTCGTTAATTAGAATGACATTCCCTCAAATTTTTAATGATGAGTGATAAGCAATAATTAGAATGACATCCTCAAAAACCCTTAATGATCATTAAGAGCGGCTGTGGAATGACATCCACTCAAATTTTAATGACGATGACAATTAGAATGAGACCTGGGAAATTCCTTAATGACTGTTGTTAATTAGAATGACATCCACTAAAATTTTTAATGACAAGTGATAATTAGAATGACATCCTCAAAAACCTCTAATGACTGTTGTTAATTAGAATGACATCCACTCAAATTTTTAATGACAAAAGGATAATTAGAATGACATCCCAAAAACTCCTTAAAATAATTGTTGTTCTAGAATGACATCCATCACTTTTAATATAAGTGATGAATTAGAATAATATCCTCAAAAACCTTAATGACTGTTGTTAATTAGAATGACATTCACTCAAATTTTTACGACGAGTGATAATTAGAATATATCTTAAAACCCTTAATGACTGTTGTTAATTAGAATGACATTCACTCAAATTTTTAATGACGAGTGATAATTAGAATGACATCCCCGTAAACCCTTAATGACTGTTGTTAATTAGAAATTGATATCGTATCAAATTTTTATAATGACGAGTGATAATGAGAATGACATCCTCAAAAACCCTTAATGACTGTTGTTAAATTAGAATGACATTCACTCAAATTTTTAATGACGAGGATAATTAGAATGACATCCTCAAAAACCCTAATGACTGCTAATTAGAAATGACATTCACTCAAATTTTAATGACAAGTGATAATTAGAATGACATCCTCAAAAACTCCCACGATTACAGTGAATAAATGACATACTCCACCAAATTTTTAATATTATACATCGAATGACATCCTCAAAAACCCTTAATGACTGTTGTTAATTAGAATGACATTCACTCAAATTTTTAATGACGATGATAATAGAATGAGATCCTCTGCAAAACCCCTTAACATCAGTTGTTAATTGGAATGACATCCACTAAATTTTAGAAGTATTGAGTGATAATTAGAATGACATCCTCAAAAACCCTTAATGACTGTTGTTAATTAGAATGACATCCACTTAAATTTTTAATGACAAGTATAATTAGAATAGACATCCTCAAAAATCCCTACTACTGTTGTTGTTAATTAGAATGACATTCACCAAATTTAATGACGAGTGATAATTAGAATGACATCCTCAAAAACCCTTAATGACTGTTGTTAATTAGAATGACATTCCCTCAAATTTTTAATGGATGAGGATAATTAGAATGATATCCTCAAAACCCTTAATGACTGTTGTTAATTAGAAATGACATCCACTCAAATTTTTAATGACGAGTGATAATTAGAATGACATCCCCCTAAAACCTTAATGACTTATTAAAGGATTAGAATGACATTCACTCAAATTTTTAATGACGAGTGATAATTAGAATGACATCCTCAAAACCCTTAATGACTGCTGTTAATTAGAATGACACATCCACTCAAATTTTTACGACGAGGATAATGAATGGCATCCTCAAAAACCCTTAATGACTGTTGTTAATTAGAATGACATCCACTCAAATTTTTAATGACGAGGACACTAGAACGACATCCTCAAAAACCCCAATACTGTCTGTTTCTTGAATTAGAATGACATCCACTAAATTTTAATGACGAGTGATAATTAGAATGACATCTCAAAAACCTTAATAAATTCGTTTTGAATAGGAATGACATCCACTCAAATTTTTAATGACGAGTGATAATTAGAATGACATCCTCAAAAACCCCATCACGTCTGTTTTGAATTAGAATGACATCCACTCAAATTTCTAATGGCGAGTGATAATTAGAATGACATCCTCAAAAACCCTTAATGTCTGTTTTGAATTAGAATGACATCCACTCAAATTTTTAATGACGAGTGATAATTAGAATGACATCCTCAAAAACCCTTAATGACTGTTGTTAATTAGAATGACATTCACTCAAATTTTTAATGACGAGTGATAATTAGAATGACATCCTCAAAAACCCTTAATGACTGTTGTTAATTAGAATGACATCCACTCAAATTTTTAATGACGAGTGATAATTAGAATGACATCCTCAAAAACCCTTAATGACTGTTGTTAATTAGAATGACATCCACTCAAATTTTTAATGACGAGTGATAATTAGAATGACATCCTCAAAAACCCTTAATGTCTGTTTTGAATTAGAATGACATCCACTCAAATTTCTAATGACGAGTGATAATTAGAATGACATCCTCAAAAACCCTTAATGTCTGTTTTGAATTAGAATGACATCCACTCAAATTTTTAATGACAAGTGATAATTAGAATGACATCCTCAAAAACCCTTAATGCCTTTTGGTAATAAGAATAACATTCACTCACATTTCCAATGACGAGTAATAAATTGAGTAAGATGTTCTAAAATCCTTAATGACTGTTGTTAATTAGAATATATGATGCGGAAAACTAGATATGTTGCACGCAATTTTGTTTATTTTTGGAAATAATGGTTTAGTGATACAAGTCTTACTAATTTACCCATAGCTGAGGAGAGAAGATGTTTTATGCAAACCTTTTCCGAAAAAGTAATTGAATACAACGAAACCAACGGTAAGTGTACCTCAGCAGTTCGATTAAATATTCCAAGTCAATGTAACCACCAGCATATCCAAGCTTGCAGCACCTGGTATGCCCAAACAGTTACCCATCTAAATAGTGACCATAATGTACGTTGATTAACTTCTGTTATTGTATGATAACTTGCAGCAGAACAACGATTTGCAAAAAAAAACAAACAAAGATTTTTACAGGACTTTGTGGAGAGCCATGTATCTACACTTCCTGAATGGACACAGAATATAAAAGTCTATTATTACCCCTGTTTTTAAACAAGAATAGAGGTTTATCCGTTCTTTCCTGTTTAGGATTGTGTTTTCCAGTTCCAAGTCTATTATTACCCCTGTCTTTAAACAAGAATAGAGGTTTATCCGTTCTTTCCTGTTTAGGATTCTGTTTTCCAGTTCCAACTCTATTATTACCCCTGTCTTTAAACAAGAATAGAGTTTTATCCGTTCTTTCCTGTTTAGGATTGTGTTTTCCAGTTCCAAGTCTATTATTACCCCTGTCTTTAAATAAGAATAGAGGTTTATCCGTTCTTTCCTGTTTAGGATTCTGTTTTCCAGTTCCAAGTCTATTATTTCCCCTGTCTTTAAACAAGAATAGAGTTTTATCCGTTCTTTCCTGTTTAGGATTGTGTTTTCCAGTTCTAAGTCTATTATTACCCCTGTCTTTAAACAAGAATAGAGGTTTATCCGTTCTTTCCTGTTTAGGATTGTATTTTCCAGTTCCAAGTCTATTATTACCCATGTCTTTAAACAAGAATAGAGGTTTATCCGTTCTTTCCTGTTTAGGATTGTGTTTTCCAGTTCTAAGTCTATTATTACCCCTGTCTTTAAACAAGAATAGGGGTTTATCAGTTCTTTCTTGTTTAGGATTGTGTTTTCCGCCTAAAACTCTGAACTTATATTTACTATTGAAATAATTTTCTTTTCACAATAATAGTAGATAAATTCGCCTATCGTCCGGTAGACAATCCTCCTGGGTCTTTTGAACAGCAGTAGAGGTTTATCCATTGTTTCCTGTTTAGGATGAGTTTTCTGCTTCCTTCTAAAACTTTTACCTTCTCTTTCACTTCCGGTCGTTCCTTGCGTTTTGGAGGCATTAAGTCCTTACTTGGGGTGTTGCTTCTTATTCTATAACCTTCAACCTTGAGTGGATCTTAGGCCTTGAATATGGTGTATATCCTTGTAAAGACCACACTTCAACGCTAAAGAATTCGTACTTTTTTAATAGCAGAATCAGCCAGTTAAGTGCCATACATGATACACGCTTGGGCAATCATGACTGACTGGGCAGAAGATTATCCTGCAGTAGGTTGCCATTACTTTCTGCAGTAGACTGGTTGCCAGCCAAGACTATGCAACCCAATCTGTTCTGTTATTTGACTCATAGCTAAAAGAGGAAGAGATGTATTATATTATTAAGCAGTAATTAGTGGGGGATCAGTTTATTACTTCATAACAATAGAAAACAGGTCCCCCACTTTATGCCCAGTAGAAGTCTTAATCATGTTTCCACCTATTATATTTAGTCAGTCAGTTAAGTGCCATACATGATACATGCTTGGGTGATCATCTCTTGAAAGAGACATGACTGACTGGGCAGAAGATTATCCCGCAGTAGGTCGCCATTGCTTTCTGCTGTAGACTGGTTGCCAGCCAAGCCTATAAAACCCCAATCTGTCCTGTTAGTTGACTCATAGCTAGAGGGAGAAGTGATGAATTATATTATTAAGTAGTAATTAGTGGGGGATCAGTTTATTACTTCATAACAATAGAAAACCGGCCCCCACTTTATGCCCAGTAGAAACCTTAATCATATTCCCAAATGTTATATTCAGTCAGTCAGTTAAGTGCCATACGTGATACACGCTTTGGGCGATCATGTCTCGAAAGAGACTGCGCAGAAGGTTATTCTGCAGTAGGTAGCCATTTCTGTCTGCGGTAGACTGGTTGCCAGCCAAGGCTATAGAGCCAAATCTGTCCTGTTATGTAACCCATAGCTAGTGGGAAGAGACGGATTGATACCTTTCTCAAGGCCATTTGCGCGTAAGTGAATGCAAAGAATTTAACAGGAATTCGAACTCGGAACCCCGATTTCTCTTTGAAATCTATTGCACATATATAAACTTATTTCTAAATGGAACTTTGTTTGTGTCTGTGTATGTGCGTGTGTGTGTGTGTGTGTATGTCCGTTACTTATAGACTCCGAAACGGCTGAACCGATTTTCTTGAAAATTTACACAGTTGCAATATAAGCGTCTGCTAGGGGTCTTAGCTAGGTGTTGTGTCGAGGTACCCCCGATAAATATCGAAAATCGATAATCGAAAAAATCGGGTTATAGAAGGAGTGGTCCGATTTTAATCAAATTTGATACACTCATAGACAAAGACATCATAAACGATATTCAGAAGTTTCAAGGTTGCAGTTCTTACAATAGTGCAGAAAATCTATAATATATATATATATATATATATATATATATATATATATATAAAAGGCAAGATGTTTGTGTCTGTGTCTGTTCATCTGTCTGTATGTTCTTTATACAAATCCACAATTGTTATCCGATTATCACCAAACTTCACACAAATATTCTTTAGGCTGATTCTGAGCTCCAGGACCATGGATTAGTTTTAAAGCTTTCATTACACCCGAGCAACGCCGGGCTATACTAGGTGCGATTGGTAAATTATCGCAATTATTTTATTATTTCAAATATTCTTTAGGCTGAGTCTGAGCTCCAGGACCATAGATTAGTTTTAAAGCTTTCATTACACCCGAGCAACGCCGGGCTATACTGCTAGTAGCAGAATACATGATTTTTTTTTTAGGGAGAGATTTCTTCTCCGAAATGATTTAGATTTTTTTCTTATATATTCTGAGATTTTCGCGATTGAACACTTAACCTGAAGAATTCGATGGTGTTTAATCAAATTTGATACACTCATAGACAAAGACATAAGAAACGATATTCAGAAGTTTCAAGGTTTCAGTTCTTACAATAGCGCAGAAAATTTAATATCGATACCAAGAAATCAAAATTTGATTTACATCCATTCATTTTTCTTTCAGTCTACGGTTTCGCTTTAGCTGGAAACTATTATTGCTTTTTAGTTGTTCGTGTCAACGTCCAAAGAGTCTGAGCTCCAGGACCATGGATTAGTTTTAAAGCTTTCATTACACCCGAGCAACGCCGGGCTATAGTGCTAGTTATTTATAATTGAATGACCTCTTTTCAAATGTGTAATACATATTGATTAGCATAACATTCTTTGATATAGAAAGAATAATTTTTATTAAGAATGACATCATTTTCAATTTAGTAATGTCTATTGAGAATTATAATAACATCACTTATATTCGGTAATGAATATTGTTAATAAGAATAAAATTCTTTTGGTAACGCGTATTTATTATTAAAATAGCATCCTTTCAAAGTTTTAATGATTATTAATAATTAGAAAATATCCTGAAAAATCCTTAATGTCTGTTATTGATCAGAATGACGTTCACTCAAATGTCTAATGAAAAGTGACAATTGGAATGTTATCATGAAAAAACCCTTAATGACTGTTGTTAATTAGAGTGACATTCACTCAAATTTTTAATGACGAGTGATAATTAGAATGACATCCTCTAAAATCTTTAATGACTTTTATTAATTAGAATGACATCCACTCAAATTTCTAATAACGAGTGATAATTAGTATGACATCCTCTAAAATCTTTAATGATTGTTGTTAATTAGAATGACATCCACTCAAATTTCTAATGACAAGTGATAATTAGAATGACATCCTCAAATACCCTTAATGTCTGTTTTGAATTGGAATGACATCCACTCAAATTTCTCATAACGAGTGATAATTAGAATGACATCCTCTAAAATCTTTAATGACTTTTATTAATTAGAATGACATCCACTCAAATTTCTAATAACGAGTGATAATTAGTATGACATCCTCTAAAATCTTTAATGATTGTTGTTAATTAGAATGACATCCACTCAAATTTCTAATGACAAGTGATAATTAGAATGACATCCTCAAATACCCCTAATGTCTGTTTTGAATTGGAATGACATCCACTCAAATTTCTCATAACGAGTGATAATTAGAATGACATCCTCTAAAATCTTTAATGACTTTTATTAATTAGAATGACATCCACTCAAATTTCTAATAACGAGTGATAATTAGTATGACATCCTCTAAAATCTTTAATGATTGTTGTTAATTAGAATGACATCCACTCAAATTTCTAATGACGAGTGATAATTAGTATGACATCCTTTAAAATCTTTAATGATTGTTGTTAATTAGAATGACATCCACTCAAATTTCTAATGACGAGTGATAATTAGAATGACATCCTCAAAAACCCTTAATGTCTGTTTTGAATTAGAATGACATCCACTCAAATTTTTAATGACGAGTGATAATTAGAATGACATCCTCAAAAACCCTTAATGTCTTTTGGTAATAAGAATAACATTCACTCACATTTCCAATGACGAGTAATAAATAGTTTAAGATGTTCTAAAATCCTTAATGACTGTTGTTAATTAGAATATATGATGCGGAAAACTAGATATGTTGCACGCAATTTTGTTTATTTTTGGAAATAATGGTTTAGTGATACAAGTCTTACTAATTTACCCATAGCTGGGGAGAGAAGATGTTTTATGCAAACCTTTTCCGAAAAAGTAATTGAATACAACGAAACCAACGGTAAGTGTACCTCAGCAGTTCGATTAAATATTCCAAGTCAATGTAACCACCAGCATATCCAAGCTTGCAGCACCTGGTATGCCCAAACAGTTACCCATCTAAATAGTGACCATAATGTACGTTGATTAACTTCTGTTATTGTATGATAACTTGCAGCAGAACAACGATTTGCAAAAAAAACAAAACAAAGATTTTTACAGGACTTTGTGGAGAGCCATGTATCTACACTTCCTGAATGGACACAGAATATAAAAGTCTATTATTACCCCTGTTTTTAAACAAGAATAGAGGTTTATCCGTTCTTTCCTGTTTAGGATTGTGTTTTCCAGTTCCAAGTCTATTATTACCCATGTCTTTAAACAAGAATAGAGTTTTATCCGTTCTTTCCTGTTTAGGATTGTGTTTTCCAGTTCTAAGTCTATTATTACCCCTGTCTTTAAACAAGAATAGAGGTTTATCCGTTCTTTCCTGTTTAGGATTGTGTTTTCCAGTTCCAAGTCTATTATTACCCATGTCTTTAAACAAGAATAGAGGTTTATCCGTTCTTTCCTGTTTAGGATTGTGTTTTCCAGTTCTAAGTCTATTATTACCCCTGTCTTTAAACAAGAATAGAGGTTTATCCGTTCTTTCTTGTTTAGGATTGTGTTTTCCGCCTAAAACTCGGAACTTATATTTACTATTGAAATAATTTTCTTTTCACAATAATAGTAGATAAATTCGCCTATCGTCCGGTAGACAATCCTCCTGGGTCTTTTGAACAGCAGTAGAGGTTTATCCATTGTTTCCTGTTTAGGATGAGTTTTCTGCTTCCTTCTAAAACTTTACCTTCTCTTTCACTTCCGGTCGTTCCTTGCGTTTTGGAGGCATTAAGTCCTTACTTGGGGTGTTGCTTCTTATTCTATAACCTTCAACCTTGAGTGGATCTTAGGCCTTGAATATGGTGAATATCCTTGTAAAGATCACACTTCAACGCTAAAGAATTCGTACTTTTTTTAATAGCAGAATCAGCCAGTTAAGTGCCATACATGATACACGCTTGGGCAATCATGACTGACTGGGCAGAAGATTATCCTGCAGTAGGTTGCCATTACTTTCTGCAGTAGACTGGTTGCCAGCCAAGGCTATGCAACCCAATCTGTTCTGTTATTTGACTCATAGCTAAAAGAGGAAGAGATGTATTATATTATTAAGCAGTAATTAGTGGGGGATCAGTTTATTACTTCATAACAATAGAAAACAGGTCCCCCACTTTATGCCCAGTAGAAGTCTTAATCATGTTTCCACCTATTATATTTAGTCAGTCAGTTAAGTGCCATACATGATACATGCTTGGGTGATCATCTCTTGAAAGAGACATGACTAACTGGGCAGAAGATTATCCCGCAGTAGGTCGCCATTGCTTTCTGCTGTAGACTGGTTGCCAGCCAAGACTATAGAACCCCAATCTGTCCTGTTAGTTGACTCATAGCTAGAGGGAGAAGTGATGAATTATATTATTAAGTAGTAATTAGTGGGGGATCAGTTTATTACTTCATAACAATAGAAAACCGGCCCCCACTTTATGCCCAGTAAAAACCTTAATCATATTCCCAAATATTATATTCAGTCAGTCAGTTAAGTGCCATACGTGATACACGCTTTAGGCGATCATGTCTCGAAAGAGACTGCGCAGAAGGTTATTCTGCAGTGGGTAACTATTTCTGTCTGCGGGAGACTGGTTGCCAGCCAAGGCTATAGAGCCAAATCTGTCCTGTTATGTAATCCATAGCTAGAGGGAAGAGACGGATTGATACCTTTCCCAAGGCCATTTGCGCATAAGCGAATGCAAAGAATTTAACAGGAATTCGAACTCGGAACCCCGATTTTTCTTTGAAATCTATTGCACATATATAAACTTATTTCTCCGAAACGGCTGAACCGATTTTCTTGAAAATTTACACAGTTGCAATATAAGCGTCTGCTAGGGGTCTTAGCTAGGTGTTGTGTCGAGGTACCCCCGATAAATATCGAAAATCGATAATCGAAAAAATCGGGTTATAGAAAGAGTAGTCTGATTTTAATCAAATTTGATACACTCATAGACAAAGACATAAGAAACGATATTGAGAAGTTTCAAGGTTGCAGTTCTTACAATAGTGTAGAAAATCGATAATATATATATATATATATATATATATATATATATATATATATATATATAAGGCAAGATGTTTGTGTCTGTGTCTGTTTTTCTGTCTGTATGTTCTTTATACAAATCCACATTTTTTTTCCGATTGTCACCAAACTTCACACAAATATTCTTTAGGCTGGGTCTGAGCTCCAGCACCATGGATTTAGTTTTAAAGTTTCATTATACCCGAGCAACGCCAGGCTATACTGCTAGTAGCAGAATGCATGATTTTTATTTTTTAGGGAGAGATTTCTTCTCCGAAATGATTTAGATTTTTTTCTTATATATTGTGGCATTTTTGCGATTAAACACTTAACGTGAAGAATTCGATGATGTCTAAATCTTCCGTTAAATATCACCATTGTTCCGCGTAGCCAAACGAATAAATAAAGTGATACGGAATGTCAGCACATAAATGCCAATTGTAACTTTATCGGAGTTGTCGGCCATTTTGTCTCGATGATACATATTCTTTCTCTTCTCATAAAAAATGGAAAGTAACGACAGAGGGATGACTGACCCTTATCTCGGGTGAACTCTTTTAGGGTGATATATAGAAAACAGCGGACAACAGTAGAAGAGTCTCACAAATTATTTAGCACCTAAATTTATCACTAACCAAGATTATAGGCTTTTCCCGCCAATAATTTCTTTTTTTAAGTCCAACTTTTTAAATAATAATTTTAATTTCATTTTGCCGAATTTGCCATATAGAAATATTACATTTTTTTTTTTATTTATTTTAATATTGTGAACTGAAAAATGCCTTGGTATTCGCCGGTAATTTGTAAAGATTTTAAAGAAATGATGCGTTTTAATTTTTTTTTATTATTATCACATCGCCCCAAGCAAGACATTTTACTGCCACTGTTTTGCAAGGGGTTACATTGGAGGAAACTTATGAGAAAGAGTAACAGGTCACAGGGGGGTGTTAGGAAGTGGGTAAAAGAAGGAGAAGACTACTGATGAGAGTGGCATGCACGGATAAAAGACCATGTGAGAGAGGATAAAAAAAAGAAAAAAGACCATTAGAATACTGATGAGAGTAGCGTAGACAGAGAAGGGAGCATGCGAGAGAAAAGAAAGAAAGAAAGAAAGAAAGAAAGAAAGAAAGAAAGAAAGAAAGAAAGAAAGAAAAAGCAAGAAAGAGAAAGAAAGAAAGAAGAAAGAATCGTGGGATTTTTTTTTTATAATCATTTCACTCCAAGCAAGGCAGGTTACTGCCACTGTTAAGCAGGGGGTTACATAGAAGGAAAGTTATAAAACAGACTGATAGGTTAAAGGGGGTATCAGGAAGTGGGTAAGAGAAGAAGGAGAATACTGATGAGAGTGGAGTGAGCGGTGAAAGGACCATAAGAGAGAGGATAAAAAAGAAAAAGAAAAAGAAAGAAAAGAGAGAAAGAAAGAAAGAAAGAAAAAGAAAGAGTGAAAAACAAAGAAAGAAAGAAAAAAGAAAACAAGAAAAAAAATCGTAAGAAAAAAAGAAAGAAAGAAAGAAAGAATGGTAGGATTTTTATAATCATATCTCCCCAAGCCACTGTTTTGCTGGGGGTTACATAGGAGGAAAGTTATGAGAAAGAGTGACAGGTTATAGGGGGTGTCAGGAAGTGGGTAAGAGAAAAAGGAGAATATTGATAAGAGTCGAGTGGACGGAGAAAGGAGCATGAGAGAGAGGATGCAAGTTAATGAGACAGGAGATGACTATTGACTTTACATTTGAAATCTTGAAGATTGTAGATGTCAGGAAAGCAAGTAAATTAAAAAAGAATTCCACTCAGGTGTTTACCCGTGCAACCAGACTGGCAACTGGGTCCCACCCATTCACAGTCAGGTTAGCCAAACGCAGACGACAATTCTACTCCTGCAACTTCCTCTCTCGCACTTCCCGCCTGTGGAACTCACTCCCGTATTCTTGCTTTCCTGACGGCTACGACCTCCAGAAATTTAAAAGCAAAGTTAATACTCACCTACTAACCACTGGACTCTAGCTCTCTCCCCACCCCTGTATAACCTTCCCTTTCTCTCCACCTATGTATCTGTCATCGCACCTGCTTTCTCAGCTTTCTATTGTTCCTTTCTAACTAGCTTGTACTCCTCACTCTTTTCTAATTAATCTTTCTACATTTATGTAACCCCCTGCACATCAGTGGCGTTTCTGCCTTGCTCGGGGTGAAATGATTAAAAAAAAAAAAAAAAAACAAGCGCGAGAAAAGAAACTGTTGGAGTAGAATTTGTGTTTAACTGCTACTTTCGGCTACTTTCTGATTAAGAGTCTAAAGGTTTTGAAAAGTGTGGCGCTGTCTCTTAACTGCTGTTTTTCTAAGATCCACTCTGATCTGCTGTAGTAACAACTGTTAGGGTCCCAGCTATGGGCAAATAGAGAACCCTCAAACAAAAGCAAAGCACCAGAAAAAATATAAATATATATATTAAAAATATAGCAATGCAATCTTATATAACGTTTTGACGCTTTTAGTTGTAGAGCAGTGGATATCGGCTCGGAACGGGGAGCCGAGTTCGAATTCCGTGCATCTTCTCACTTTGTTTTTTTTTTTTTTTACAATTGGAGTAGATTGATCTATCTATCGCCCGGTTCACACTCCACCCACGTCTATTGAACAGGTTAAGAGGCTCATTCCTTTTTCCCTGTTTAGGATGTGGTTTCCGGCTTTCTCTTTTCCAATCTTTTCACTATTACGTAGCCCCCTGAACATCAGTGGCGTTACCGCCTTGCTCAGGGTGATACGATTAAAAAAAAAAAAAAATTCAATTACGCGCAAATAGCCTTAGGAAAGATATTAATCCGTCTCTTCTCTGTATTTATGGGTTAAATAACGGAACAGACTGGGTTCTATAGCCATGGCTGGCAGCCATTCTACCGGAGAATGTAATGGCAACCTGCTGCGGGATAAATCCTCTGCCAAGTCAATCATTTCTCTTTCGAGAGACGATCGCCCAAGCGTGTATCACGAATAGAAATTAACTGACTTCGGCTTCCACTAGCCATAAAGCGGAGAACAACTTTTTCAATCTTTATGAAGTAATAAACTGATCCCCCACTAATTACTACTTAATAATATAATACATCTCTTCCAGCTCTAGCTAGAAATCAAATAACAGAACAGATTGAATTCTATAGCCTTGGCTGGTAACCAGTCTACTGCAGAAAAAAATGGTAACCTACAGTGGGAAAAATCTTCTGCCCAGTCAGTCATGTCACATTTGAGACATGATCGCCCAAGCATGTATCACGTATGGCATTTAACTGATTTCTGCATGCTTGTTAAAATTTTAAATTATATGATGAACTATAATTCAAAAAAATCAAATCTATACTTATTTTAGAATGGAACTTTGGCTGTGTGTGTGTCTGTTAGCTATAAACTCCGAAACGGCTCAACCGATTTTCTTGAAAATGTACACTGTTGTACTATAAGCGTCTGCGAGTGTTCTTAGCTAGGTTTTGTGTCGAGGTATCCCGATAAATATCGAAAATTGATAATCGAAAAAATCAGGTTATAGAAAGAGTGGTCCGATTTTAATCAAATTTGATACACTCATAGACAAAGACATAAGAAACGAAATTTAGAAATTTCAAGGTTGCAGTTCTTACAATAGTGCAGAAAATCGATAATATATATACATAGAAAACGCAAAATGTTTGTGTGTGTCTGTTTATCTCCCTGTATGTCTGTATTTTTTTTCAGCACTTTTATTTTAGTTTTTGTTTCAGGTTTGGCTCTAAATAGGTATAATTGTAGTTTTTAGTCTCAGCCATGATACCATTGACTCAGAGGACTTATTTAGCCTTCAAAATTCAGTTTACAACGAAAAAACTTATTTGATATTGATACCAGGAAATCTAAATTTGACTTACATCCATTCATTTTTTCTTTTTTTTTTTTTTCAGTCTACGGTTTCGCTTTAACTGGAAACAACTATTGCTTTCTCGTTTTTCGTGCCAACGTCCAAAGAGTCTGAGCTCCAGTACCATGGATTAGTTTTAAAGCTTTCATTACACCCGAGCAACGCCGGGCTATATTGCTAGTAAACCTATACACAATGACATTATGTTTTGGTAACGGCATCCGATGTTTCTCCTAAGATACTGGAAGTAACAGATATAAAAATCAATGTTTCTGTTGCATTTTGACAAAAAATAACCGTTAAATTTTTGTGGTGGACTATTCTAAAATGCAGTTTCGTAGCTCCGTATGCATACTGACTATATAAAATACCAAGTATATAAAGACTGGGCATATAAATAAACAGCATATACACTACCGGGCATAATTATTAAACCACCTCAGTGTTTTAAAAAGTGATGCATTTCATAATATTTTTTAGTATTTATTGCCAAGTGAATAATTGTAAATGAAAATAGAATGGTTCTTTTGTAAATACTGCACAATAACATGTGCATCAAATGAATTTGTAAATATTTAATAATTACCTATATTGCAATTTCATCAATGAAAGAGTGAAGAAAATTTTGGTGATTGGGACGAGTTCATCTTTGCTTCCTTGACTTGTAAAATTTTGCAAAGTAATAATAACAAATTAACCATTCTATTTTCATTTGAAATTATCCACTTGGCAATAAATACTAAAAATAGTAGGAAATACAAAATTTATTTTAAAAATAACTGGGGTGGCTAAATAATTATGGCCGGTAGTGTCGATACTGAGCATATAAACACTGAGTATATGAATAATGGGCACATGAATAATGTGCATATACATATATCAGATTGCGTTTTAAGACTGAAAGCAGCCTGATAGATAGATAGATAGATAGATAGATAGATAGATAGATAGATAGATAGATAGATAGATAGATAGAACAGACTGAGATAGATAGATAGATAGATAGATAGATAGATAGATAGATAGATAGATAGATAGATATATAGATAGATAGATAGAATTGACTGGGATAGATAGATAGATAGATAGATAGATAGATAGATAGATATTGAATTGACTGGGATAGATAGATAGATAGATAGATAGATAGATAGATAGATAGATATGATAGATGAGATAGAACAGACTAGATAGATAGATAGATAGATAGATAGATAGATAGATAGATAGATAGATATTGAATTGACTGGGATAGATAGATAGATAGATAGATAGATAGATAGATAGATAGATAGATAGATAGAATAGAACAGAGATAGATAGATAGATAGATAGATAGATAGATAGATAGATAGATAGATAGATAGATAGATATTGAATTGACTGGGATAGAAAAATAGATAGATAGATAGATAGATAGATAGATAGATAGATAGATAGATAGATAGATGATAGAAAAATAGATAGATAGATAGATAGATAGATAGATAGATAGATAGATAGATAGATAGATATTGAATTGACTGAGATAGATAGATAGATAGATAGATAGAATAGATAGATAGATAGATAGATATGAACAGACTGAGATAGATAGATAGATAGATAGATAGATAGATAGATAGATAGAATTAGATAGATAGGGATAGATAGGGATAGATAGATAGATAGATAGATAGATAGATAGATAGATAGATAGATAGATAGGAACAGACAGATGAGATAGATAGATAGATAGATAGATAGATAGATAGATAGATAGATAGATAGGAACGGACTGAGATAGATTTATAGATAGATAGACAGATAGATTGATATGAATTATTAGATAGATAGATAGATAGATAGATAGATAGATAGATAGATAGATAGATAGGAACAGACTGAGATAGATTTGAAGAGAGTAATATAGTATTTTAGAAATACAATTAGTTGAAAAGGTTAACTAGAGATCTGATGTGCAGATTCGAAGTGAGCGCCCCTATTGCAATAAAGACCCATTAACAGCTGTCAAAACAGTTATAGGAATAGCACACATCTATGCGCACTTAAAATGCAAGAGATATTTATCCGTAAAGATAAATATCTTGACTGATTCTTAATCTTGCACTGTGACAGCTATATCGACAGATAATTAATAACCTGTGCACCAGAAGACGTTCGATCGGCGAAGTAAGAATCAATAAATACACGGGTTGGTCCAAAAGTGGATGGACAGTCGGTGGAACAGTTTTGTTTATCGATTATATCATTACAATTGTGGTCATTGTTTCCATCAAGATTGACTGGCATCCTTTCTTTCGTGATCTTTTCTTTATCCACTCCACCCCACCCATCACACCAGTATTCTTCGCCTTCTCTTAACCTCTTCCTGACACCCCTCTATAACCTGTCCCTCTTTCTTATCACTTTCCTATTTTGTACCTCCCCGCCCCACTGCGCACCAGTGGGAGTAAACCTATCTTGCCTGGGGTGAAATGATTAAAAAAAAATATACAACATAGTAAATTTTGAGAAAAGCCATAATCTGATTACATGACTTTTATCACTTCTCAATCCTGCGACCTGCTTTGCCGTCTCGATTAAGGAAATAACTTGGCCTTAAAGGAATGACAATGTGATTTCAAATAAAACTATCCAGGTGAAATTTTACAAATGATTTGAAGAGTCTTTCTTCCACAACGCTGGGGAAACAATGTGTGCAGAATCCTGATATACAAGTAGTCAGAAGTAGATGGACAGCCAATGATAAGATTTATTTTGAGATTACATATACAATTATATTTACTAATACAATTATTACATTGAATATTAAATATATATACAGGTTGGCCCAAAAGTCGATGGACAGTAAATGATAACATTTATTTTGAGATTACATATACAATTATATTTACTAATACAATTATTACATTGATAATTAAATATATATCCAGATTGGTCCAAAACTAGATGGACAGTAAATGATAACATTTATTTTGAGATTACATATACAATTATATTTACTAATACAATTATTACATTGACTATTAAATATATATCCAGATTGGTCCAAAACTAGATGGACACTAAATGATAACATTTATTTTGAGATTATTTTCTTCTCTTACCCTCTTCCTGACACCCCTCTATAACCTGTTCCTCTTTCTCTTCACTTTCCTCCTATGTAACCCCCTGCTCACCAGTAGCAGTATTACTGTCTTGTTTGGGGTGAAATGATTATTAAATAAGTGGAAATTATTGCTGGGATGTATATAAAAGAAGAATCTGTGGAGATCCCTGATCAGCTTGAAATGATATGAGAGAGAAAGAGAGAGAGGGGGGGAGAAAGAAAGTGAGATACAATTTTTAGATATTTCTGATCAACGTAACAAAGATGAAGTCATGTCACGCGATATGAAGGTATTCTTTAGATTCACCATTCGATGGAATTTCTTTCGACAAGAACAACACCTTTGAAACGTTCGTTAGAAACATCTTCGCCTTCTTGTCTTCTTCTGGCGTTTGTCTACAAGAGATAGCAAACATTGTGCTTCAAATTGCAGAAGCTAAGTTCATATCGTATAAAAAGCATTATTCATCTTGATCTTCTAAGATTCGTAATTAAAAAAAAAAGGGTTTCATTGCCGATGCCAAAGAATCGGTGTGTTCACCTCCCGTTGCCTCTCAACAATGATAAAAGAAAATCTCTTATTATTTACTTAGTTGTTTAGTTCTCCGAAAATAAGAGACAGGTTCCCAATCCGTGCGTTTGGGTTCACGTTTCCCGGCAAATATGGCATCGCTTCATTTGTCACACAATGGGTGGGCCGCCCATGTTAAACATAAGTGTGGGACGAATCACGTTAGGCTTTTTTCAGTCTTGCAAATATATATATATATATTTATATATATATATATATATATAAATGTATGTATGTATGTATGTATAAGAGTCAAATGGGTACGTTTTGACTTCGACACTCTCTGTTGTCCCCTGTCACGTCATGTGAAGAGCCAAGGCAGGTTGTTGGCAGTATAATTGATACGTACACCGGGTGGATTAGCTTACATGGTGGGTAGATGTGAAGGGACTGAGATCAAATGTAAATTGTGGGTGGAGGAGAAATGGGTATCACAAGAATGCAGTGAGTTGTATGGGGTGGATGGCAAACACCTGTGACTAAGAGAATGTGTGGGAAAGAGAAAATATATAGAGACGAAAAAACACAGTGGAAGGAAGGAAGGAAGGAAGGAAGGAAGGAAGGAAGGAAGGAAGGAAGGACGGGAGGTAGAAGAAAAGAAGGAAGATAAAGAAAGAAAAAGAAAGAATGAAAGAAGAAAGTAAAGAAGGGAGGAAGCGGGAAAAAGAAAAGAAGGAAGGAAGGAAAAAAAGAAGGAAAAAAATAAATGGTGAGGAGTCATAGAAGGGAGGAGGGAATGAACGGAAGAAGGAAGGAAAAAAGAAAGGAAGAAAGGAAGGTTGTAGCGAAGAGAAGGAGTGGAAGGAATGAAAGACAGAAGGAAGAAGGAAATGATGAAGAAAGAAAGAAAGAATGAATGAATAAAAGAAAGAAAAACTAAAAAAGTAACGAAGGAAGGAAAGAGTGGAAGGAATGAAAGACAGAAGGAAGAAAGAAATGATGAAGAAAAAAGATAGAAAGAAAGAAAGAAAAACTAAAAAGTAACGAAGGAATGAAAGACAGAAGGAAGAAAGAAATGATGGAGAAAAAAAGAAAGGGAGAAAGAAAAACTAATAAAGTAAGGAAGGAAGGAAGGAAGGAAGGAAGGATTATAATGACTGTCCAATAATATCCAAATATATTTTTTTACTCTTTTCACCCCATGCAAGAAAATAAAGCTACTAAGACGTATATTGTTGCAGAGTGTTAGAGAATATGATAAAAAAAAACTACTATTAAGGAGAGCGAATGATGAAAGACCAAATTGTTATCTACTGACATTGCATTTAAATTTTTGAAGCGTACTGGCTTTTTTACAAACTGTTGATGTGTGTTGTGGTGCAGTGGCTATCGACTCGGAAAGACAAATCAGGTTCGAATTCTAGATGAATTCCTTGCATTCACTTACGTACAAATACCCTTGGTTGCCAGCCAAGGCTATAGAACCTAATCTGTCCTATTATTTAACCCATAACTGGAGGGCAGAGGGGGATGAATACCTTTCTCAAGGGTATTTGTGCGTAAATGAATGTAACGAAATCTACTGGAATTCGAACTCGGATCCCCGATTTCTCATTCTAAGCCGCTATCCACTGCACCACAACGCACATCCGCTTGGCAGATCTGCACATTTGACTGGCTCATCTCGTACTGTGCTAAAACTTATAAAATCTAACTACTACAGCGAAAATTTTATCAGAACAATTACCATGAAAGTATTTGTAGAAAAGAAACAGGAAAAATACCTTAGGATGCTGCAAAAATGCCTGAAGCTAAGATGCCGTTTCAGGACGAATAACATTTAAATATTTACATTGCATATAAAATTTGAAAAACAATGTTAATTGGGAAACAAAAAGCCACAAAAGAGTTCAACAAACAGGAAGAACTAAAAAATAAACTTTTAGCATTGAATTTACGGTTCTGTAAGATGATGAGATATTGTCGCCAATGTAGTTAAGCAGATATATTCATAAAGTCCCACAGCAGAAAATTCTTCAGAAGAAAAACCATAAAAATATTTCTAGAAAAAATACAGGAAAATTACCCTACAGTGGTGAAAGAGACTGAAACAGTGATGTCAGATTTGAATCCATTGTAGATGCATTTTTGGATTTATCAGAAATATCTAAATATATAGCAGGAGCAATTGACCAGATTTGCCAGTAATATTAAAAGCAACAATGCCTGTCTACAAGCACGACTAGCCATGTTGCATACTCAGGAACACGCGAGATTTTAGTACACGTTTCGACACAAATTACAGATTACAAATAGTTTAAATTCATCAGAATATTAAAAAACTAGAAGTCAATCAAATATATATATATATATATATATATATATATATATATATATATATAAATTAACTAGGATTAATTCAAGGATGTTGAATGACCATTTCGATATGAAATCCCCACAGGGGATAACACATCACCTCAGCAACAAAACAATCCTTTCAGAAACTGGAGAAAAAAGGCTATTTATACATATATATATATATATATATATATATATTTTATATATATCATTTTATCATTTTATATATATATATATATATATATATATATATATATATATATATATATATATATATATCAGCATGTGGTTTAGATATAGAAGAATCCAAAGGAGTATCCTCTACGTACAGCGGTAGGATAACTCTTTAAGAGAGCTCTAAATATATATGTATATAAATACATATAGAGCAAATATAAGAAAAATTAGGTAAACACGTTATTTCATGGTAAATCGGAAGTAAAGGCCTATTTCAGGCAAACCATCATCAGCTTTCGTCTTTATTTTATAAAAGATTTTACATTGGAGGCCATCTTCATTGTATATTATATGAGCAAACTGCGACAGATAGATAGATAGATAGATAGATAGATAGATAGATAGATAGATATGGATAGACACACACACACACATATATATATATATATGTACATATATATATGTGTGTGCATATATATATATATATATATATATATATATGTCAGATAGATAGATAGATAGATAGATAGATAGATAGATATGAACAGTCACAAATAGATATAAACAGACATATATATATATATATATATATATATATATATATATATACTAATAATAAACCTACTACATATATTGGTTTTACTACAACTACGTTCTCCCGTAGACTTCCCTGCCACCTTTCTGATCATAGTTCAATTAAACAACATTTCTTAAAAGAACATAGCCATGTAGGTCATATAAAAGAGATTTTTGTCGATAACGCAATAATACACAAACCTTCACACAGTAAAATGAACCTTCAGATATTGAAGACCATCTACACTAAATTAAAACAACCCTCGCTTTAAAAAAATCACATTTCAGTTTGGTCACAACATATTACATTGCAGTTAGACATATGGTTCTGTTAACATTTCGGTCTCTCATGTGTTCTGACGTCATAGAACCGTATTACAATAGCGTCTGATATTCGGTAACTTTTATCGTTGCATAGAAATGTTTTATGTCAACAGAAGAAAAAATCA
>JBBBDQ010000620.1:802500-820000 GCA_037127315.1 Ascarosepion bandense | reverse complement strand
ATGTCCCAGGAACTTCAGTTGTCTCTTCCTGATGCTCAGCATCAATTTCCTTTTTGTTGCCATTCTTTCTAACACCTCGTCGTTGCTTGTATGCTCAGTCCACGATATCCGTAGCATCCTTCTGTAGAACCACATTTCGGCCGCTTCCAGTTTTGTCCTCATTTTCGATGATATTGTCCAGCATTCACAGCCGTATTGAAGAACTGACATCACGTAGCAGTCTAGCACTCTTTTCTTCGTTTCTATTGAGATTTTCCTGTGTGTTAGTATTTTGCTCATCTTCTGGAACGCGTCCTTTGCCATGCCAATTCGCCTTCGGATCTCCGTGTCGCACTTTCCATCTCCTGTTAGAACACTTCCTAGGTACTTAAATTCTTGTACTTGTTTGATTCTGTTATCCCCTACCTGTATTTGGCATTTTGGGTTATATCTTTTGCTGATGACCAGGCACTCAGTTTTCTTAAAGTTTATTTGTAGTCCCTTCTTGTCAGTCTCCACTGCTACTTTCTGTACGAGGTCTTGTAGTTTCCTTTCCGTGTCCGCAATCAGCACTGTATCGTCCGCATATCTTATGTTGTTCAGGTTGTGGCCTCCAATAACAAATCCTGGCGTCTGAATAAAAAAAGAAAAAAAATTAACTTGCTGTTAAAAATTATTTACCTATTTAAATATTGTGAGGTACCACTATGTACTTTACTTAAACAAAATAATTTCTTTAAAATTTAATTAATTACAATTACATTTATAACTAATACTCTAACATAATTAAAAAATTATTTTACTAATATAAACGACACACACAATACTTAATTGTTGTTCTTAATACAGTATAACTAATTACAATAATTATTTAATTCTAACTTTGACACAAACATCCCAGTCCTTTTACTTTTGAGATTGTAGTAAAAAAATCTATGGTTCAATAAAAAAAGACCCTAAAATCCAACCTCCTGATTAAAATTATTGTCTGCCTATTTTAAAGAGTGTGAGTTGTGGTACAGTGGATATCGACTCGGAACGAGAAACCGGGGAGCCGACTTCAAATTCCAGTTGAATCCATTGTATTCACTTACGCACAAATACACTTGGGAAAGGTAGTAATCCATCTCTTCCTTCCAGTTAAATAGCAGGACAGATTGGGTTCTATAGCCTTGGTCGGCAATCAATCTACCGCAGAAAGCAATGGCAACCTACTGCGGGATAATCTTCTGCCTAGCCAGTCATGTCTCCTTCGAGATATGTTCGCCCAAGCGTGTATCACGTATGGCACTTAACTGACTGACTGAATATAATAGTTGGAAACATGATTAAGTCTTCTACTGGGCATAAAGTGGGGGATTGGTTTTCCTTTGTTATGAAGTAATAAAGTGATCCCCCACTAATTACTACTGATTAATACAATACATCTCTTCTTCTATTCAGCTATAGTTTAAAGAGCAGGACAGAAAATCTTCTGCCCAGTCAGTCATGTCTCTTTTGAGACATGATCGCCCAAAGCGTGTATCACGTATGGCACTTAACTGACTGAATATAATAGTTGGAAACATGATTTAAGTCTTCTACTGGGCATAAAGTGGGGGATCGGTTTTCCATTGTTATGAAGTAATAAATTGATCCCCCAATAATTACTACTGATTAATACAATACATCTCTTCTTCCATTCAGCTATAGTTTAAAAAGCAGGACAGAAAATCTTCTTCCCAGTCAGTCATGTCTCTTTCGAGACATGATCACCCAAGCTTGTATCACGTATGGCACTTAACTGACTGACTATTTTTAAAAATCTAAGGTTCCACTATGTGTTTTATTCAGACAAAATTAAAATCTGACATGTCTTGATCCAAGCCATCCTGCTCCCTTTCATAACCCAAATACTAAATCTCCATGGTTACATAATTCTCATTTTTTATTGAACAATATTGACACACCTAACGTATTTTCTGCAACTACCACTGCCTAATTTTCTAAATAACCAGGAATTAATCTTATATTTTAAAAATAAATCATTTTCAACTTTTATTTTAACATATCACCTGAAAAAGAACAGTATCGTTCTGAAACATGAACATTTATAAGTAGTGATATTATGCTTTTATAAACCATTGTAATAACTTAATTACAATATATATATCTAAACTTATTTATAAATGGAACTTTGTCTGTGTGTGTGTGTGTCTATGTGTGTGTGTGTCCGTTACCTATAGACTCCGAAACGGCTGAACCGATTTTCTTGAAAATAAACACAGTTGTACTATAAGCGTCTTCGAGTGTTCTTAGCTAGGTTTTGTGTCGTGGTACCCCCGATAAATATCGAAAATCGATAATCGAAAAGATCGGGTTATAGAAGAAGTGGTCCGATTTTAATCAAATTTGAAACACTCATAGACAAAGACATAAGAAACGATATTCAGAAGTTTCAAGGTTGCAGTTCTGACAATAGTGCAGAAAATCGATAATATATATATATATAGAAGGCAAGATGTTTGTGTGTGCGTCTGTTTATCTGCCTGTATGTCTGTATATTTTTTCAGCCCTTTTATTTTAGTTTTTGCTTCGGGTTTGGCTCTAAGTAAGTTTAATTGTAGTTCTTAGTCTCAGCCATGATACCATTTACTCAGAGGACTTATTTAGCCTTCAAATTTCAGTTTACGACGAAAAAAGCTTCTTGGATATCGATATCAGAAAATCAAAATTTGACTTACATCCATTCATTTTTCTTTCAGTCTACGGTTTTGCTTTAACTGGAAACAAGTATTGCTTTTTAGTCTTTCGTGCCAACGTCCAAAGAGTCTGAGCTCCAGGACCATGGATTAGTTTTAAAGCTTTCATTACACCCGTGCGCCGCCGGGCTATACTGCTAGTATATATATATATATATATATATATATATATATATATATATATATATATGTAATATATATATATTAGTCATCCACATACATGCCCGTTACGCTGTATCACAGCTCATCAGTGTGGCTAGACATATCCACTTGCTTCTGGCCGGGATCGAAAGTCTACTGATTTGGTGTCAGTCGGATAAGTCATATATATATATATATATATATATATATATATATATATATATATATGGTAGACTTAAAAACAATAGCTACTCACGCATCTACACATCATTCATTCAGTAATGAATTGAAACACTCTCGGCTACTGGCGTGTGTTTACATTGTATGTAACACCCTAATTCAGCAGTCCTCTACCTAGCGACAGTGGTAGTTATGTCAATTCGGTCGGGTTTCAATCCTGGCTAGAAGTAATTGGACATCTAACCCTACTGGTGTGATTTGATCTGGATTAGTCTTTTGTCTTCTTCTTCGGGACGTAGATGAACATGGCTCTCCTCATCTCCCTATCCCTTGCCGCTTTTCCTGTTATTCCACTCAATTCCCGCTCCACCATCTATCTGCTCAATTCCATCAGGTATGTTGTGCGTTGCATTCCCTTGTCCCTCATTCCCTGTATCCGTCCCGTGATCATCAGATTCACCTAGGCCTCTTTTCTCATTATGTCAATCAGTTAAGAGCCATACATGATGCCCGCTTGGGCGATCATGTCTCGAATGAGACATGACTGACTGGACAGAAAATTATTCTGCAGTTAGGATGCGGTTTCCGGTTTTCTCTTTTCCAATCTTTTCACTCATTATTTTTTTTTATTTCCAATAGGAGTAGATAGACTAAACTATCGCCCGGTTCACACTCCACCCACGTCTATTGAACAGATGAAGAGGCTCATCCCTTGTTTCCTGTTTAGGATGCGGTTTCCAGTTTTCTCTTTTCCAGTCTTTTCACTCAATATTTTTTTTATTTCCAATAAGAGTAGATAGACTAAACTATCGCCCGGTTCACACTCCACCCACGTCTATTGAACAGATGAAGAGGCTCATCCCTTGTTTCCTGTTTAGGATGCGGTTTCCAGTTTTCTCTTTTCCAGTCTTTTCACTCAATATTTTTTTTATTTCCAATAGGAGTAGATAGACTAAACTATCGCCCGGTTCACACTCCACCCACGTCTATTGAACAGATGAAGAGGCTCATCCCTTGTTTCCTGTTTAGGATGCGGTTTCCGGTTTTTCTCTTTTCCAATCTTTTCACTCACATAATCTTGTCAAATAGCTGAATACTTGATGCTTCGCCAGGGCTACCAAGGTTGTTTTTATTGTGACACCAACACTAGAGGTGGTGCTACAGGCCCCATCCTGTTATTTAATCCATAACTGGAGGGAAGTGATTAATACCTTTCCCAAGGTTAGCAGCGCTGAAGTGAATGCAGGGTACTCAACTGGAATTCGAACTCGGCTCACCGATTTCTCTTTCCAAGCCGATATCCACTGCACCACAACGCACATCCGTCACTGAACGCTTAAAGCGCCTGGTATTCCAAAGTGTCACCCATCTAAGTACTGACCAGGCTCAATGTTGCTTATCTTCGGTGATCGAGCGAGAACCGGTGTATTCAACGTGATAAGCCTCTTAGCGCGAACCTCTTTTCGATGGAACCGATTCTAAAGAGGATGTTTCCCCAATCAGTACAATCCTAGAGGCGGGATTGTTAAGCCTTACGCTGCTTTGTTGCTATTTTCAAGGAAAGTACTCGGATAAAGTACATTTTTCGGTTCTACCAGTTCTAGCCTTCACGGCAAAGACTCGCCAAGCCATGAACATTGTAGCAAACTGTTGTGGATTCCGGGTGAGGAACCGCACAAAATAATGAACAACAAAACAGATATTTGAGATAGAAACTAGGTTATATTGAACGTAAATATATAAACTGGAACGCAGGTTAGTAATCTTGAAGTGAAGCCGTGTTTGAAATAGTATATCCGTGTAATATTATCCTGGCTGAGTGGAGCTCAGAGATACTATGCCTACTGACGCGGTAGTCTCTATGTAACTTCGGTATCGTTCGGTAGCTTACGGATCAGTCCCGATGTCTGTTCAGTTCTGACGTATCTCACTATATATGACATCACTTTCTAAATATTTTTCGTGTTGTGGATTCCGGGTGAGGAACCACACACAATAATGAACAACAAAACAGATATTTGAGATAGAAAATGGGTTATATTGAACGTAAATATACAAACTGGAACGCAGGTTAGTAATCCGGAAATACGATTAGTAAGGAATATATATATATATATATATATATATATATATATATATATATATATATATATATATATATATATATATCGAAATGGCCATTCAACATCTTTGAATTAATCGTTTTTTAATATATATTTGCTCTGTAATATTTTATTACATGGAGCTCTCCCTGTATCATTTTTTTAATATTAAAATAAAATTTTTAATATTAATTAGGATCTGGTTTTTGGAATTTACCTTCCTGCTTTTTTCCCTTGGATTTAAGTATCTGAATTAAAATATATATATATATATATATATATATATATATATATATATATATATATACAAGTCTTTGAAGTGAAGCCGTACTGGAAATAGTATATCCGTGTAATATTATTCCAGCTGAGTGGAGCCCAGAGCTACTATGACTAATGACGAGGTGTTCTCTGTGTAACTTCGGTATCTCTCGGCAACTTACAGACCTATTACGGTACACGTACAATGACTCACTGTTCTCTAACGGATATCTCTATGGCAGGAGTATATGTGTACTCAAGTCGAGTCTATTATTATAGAAAAGGGGGAGATTCCACAACACAAACCACTGACAATCCCTCCGTATTCATTCGGTGAAAAGTAAGTTCCACTTTTTTCCGGGATCAAATGCTCCGTGAAACCAACTCCCAAGAGAATATTTCTCGATCAAATTGTCTCGATCTCCGGTCGTCTGTTGTTTATATTCTCAGTCCATTTAAACATTATCTTCCACTCCTATTAATTCAAAATGCCTCCAAACGTACCGTTTTACTTGAAGTGGCACCCGGGCTCTGAATAACAAGAATGTATCACGATAGTAATTTCGGAAGAAATTCTTTCCATGAAAACTGGAAAAAATAAAAAATAAAAAGGTGTAAACCTAATGACAATTACTCATTGAACATAAACGTTTGAGGAAATCTGCCTAAAGACATTCTTCTGGTTTCGAAGGTGTAGCTGAGAATTCCTCTCATTGTCTCAAATGTACCTCGACATTGAGGCAATTTTCGATTTTCTTTTGTCGATTCATTAAATCAGGAGTCATTAAGACCCGATGGGGGTACATTAATGCCGATAGCTATCCGTATCTATCTCAATATATTGCTAATTTAAATACCCCGCACTCTCTCTTTCTCATTCTATCTATCTATCTATCTATCTATCTATCTATCTATCTATCTATCTATCTATCAGTCTGTTATCTATCTATCTATCTATCTATCTATCTATCTATCTATCTATCTATCGCAGTGTGTTCTCTATCTATCTATCTCAGTCTGTTATCTATCTATCTATCTATCTATCTATCTATCTATCTATGTCAGTCTGTTCATATCTATCTATCTATCTATCTATCTATCTATCTATCTATCTATCTATCTATCTTATCTTTGTCAGTCTGTTCATTATCTATCTATCTATCTATCTATCTATCTATCTATCTATACACTACTGACCACAATTATTAGGCCACACCGTCTATCTCAGTGTGTTATCTATCTATCTATCTATCTATCTATCTATCTATCTATCTATCTATCTATCTATCTATCTTTGTCAGTCTGTTCATTATCTATCTATCTATCTATCTATCTATCTATCTATCTATCTATCTATCTATCTATACACTACTGACCACAATTATTAGGCCACCCCGTCTATCTCAATGTGTTATCTATCTATCTATCTATCTATCTATCTATCTATCTATCTATCTATCTATCTATCTATCTATTTCCTTTCTCAGTCGTATGATCAGCATAGATGTTCACAAACGATTGGAAAGTACACTTAGACGGATTATTCATGTAAAGTGGTAAGGGTTTTACAACAACGAACAAAGAATTTAAGAAACCCACGTCAATAACCGAGCGAGGGATAAAAAATAGTTAACATAGGTAAATTATTTTTCTAAAAATTATTTTCAATATTTTGCTGGTAGCAACGTCATCAAATGTTTCCTTAAAGGGAAACAATGACTTCTACTATTACGGTCAATAAATGGTCAATGTTTCCTTATGAGGAAACGGCTAAGAATACCTATTAGAATTAAAGAGAACAAATCATAGTCTTTGATCCCATACCAATGTCATTGATGAGAACAAGATTTTATCGCTAATGGCACAGGCTTCTGAGTCAAGGAAAGTGGAATATTTCTTTATCAGGAAAAAGCCAATGTTACACTTAATATTAGAGATGACTAGAATAGATCAATCAGTTAAGTGACATACGTGATACACGCTTGGGCGATCATGTCTCGAAAGAGGCATGACAGACTGGGCAGAAGGCTATCCCGCAATAGGTTGCCATTACTTTCTGCAATAGACTGGTTGCCAGCCAAGGCTATAGAACCCAGTCTATCCTGTTATTTAACCCATAACTTGAGGGAAAAGAGATGTATTATAATATTAAGTAGTAATTAGTGGGGGATCTGTTTTTTACGTCATACCAATAGAAAACCGGTCCTCCACATTATGTCCAATAGAGGCCTTAATCATGTTTCAGACGATTGTATTCAGTCAGTCAATTAAGAGTCATACATGATACCCGATTGGGCGATCATGTCTCTTTCGAGACATTAATGACTGGGCAGAAGATTATCCCGCAGTAGGTTGCCATTGCTTTCTGCGGTAGACTGGTTGCTAGCCAAGGCTATAGAACCCAGTCTCTCCTGTTATTCGACTCATAACTGGAGAGAAGAGACGGATTAATGCCTCTCCCAAGGATAAATGAATGCAAGATATTCAACTGGAATTCGAACTCGGCTCTCCAATTTCTCGTTCCGAGCCGATATACACTGCACCACAACGCACATCCTAGAATAGATACTACATTTAATTTCAGCCTGATGGATAAGAGATGAAGGAAAAAGCGTACTTCAAATGGCACTGGCTGTTCGGTCAATAGATTTTAATGTTTTCCAAGAAGGAAACTGCACATATTACCTTTATAATTAAAGATGGGAAGAACATGTACTTTTGGTTCTGTTCGATGGCCAGGAAGTAGAGAAAAGACTACCTAGTGTACTACTGGCTGCTAGGTCAATGAAAGATTTTTATTTACTTTTTACGATGCTACTAAGTCGCAAGAGGTTACTGGGAGCGAAAGTGAATGAGAAACCATTTTAAAAAGAAACCGAGACCTAACCCTAAACATGAAACAAAAGACATGGAAGTAGTTTGAACCGGACGACATTACCCATCTTCGGCATATAACGTTTATATCGCAAATTTCAGAACAAATGCTCAAACGGAGAATCTGTAATATGATCGATACAAACTTAGCAGATCGGCTGCAGTCGCTCTTTCATCGGCGTGACGTGGCTTCCTTGTGCCTCTTTTATAAATACTTTCACGGCGTCTACCCCAATAAACTTAGATCACTTAGGTATGAATTTACACGAGGTACTTGATTAGCAACTAGGTCCCACCCTTTTACAGTGAAACCCATAGAGTGTAACCGCAATTTCTACTCTAACAGCTTCTTTTCACGCACTTCCCACCTGCCGAATTCCTTTCCATATCCTTGCTTTCCCGACAGCTACAATCTCCAGGTATTTAAATTTAAGGTCAATAGACATCTATCGCACTAACTCACATCCATTCTCACAAGCTCTTTTTCCATCTACTCCACCCACATTCTCGGTATCCTCATCCGTCTATTAATCTTCCACTTCTACTCCAACAGTTTCTTTCCTCGCACTTCCCGACTGTAAAATTCTCTTCCAAACGATTGCTTTCCCGACGGCTACAATCTCCAGGAGTTTAAATGTAAGGTCAATAGACACCTCCTAACACACTAACCTGCTCCCATTCTATCAAACACTCTTCCCATCTGCCCAACCCTCATCCTCGGTATCCTTACTCATCTGTCACCTTCCTCCTGACATTCCCTATATCTAACCACTCCTTCTCTTTACCTTCCACTATGTAGCCCCATGCGCAATAGTGGCAGTGGAATGCCATGCTTGGGGTGAGATGATTAAAAAAACAATACACACAGGCACTTCTTTATTAATCCTAATCTAAGGTTTCAAACAGTCCTTTCCCGAAAATACTGGTAACTGAAAGAAAATAACCTAAATCCACAGATAGAGTGGAAGCTGATAGGCAAGGCAAAGACCCAAAATAGCTTAAGAAACAGATGTAATCTGTTTAACAATAAAAATTAAGATTTTAAAATTTCAATATCAGAATATATTTCTGAATAAACGTAGAGAAATCATTAGTATGTGTCGTCATAGGAAAAAAATTAAATTGCAATAAGTATCTCGTTCTTCCATTTAGTCACAATAGAATTTTAAAAAAATTTGGCGAAGCAATAACGTTTCCCTCCTACCTACCACTACTAAGCCAATGGTCAAGCCACATGCCTCCCACTACCATTAGAGAAATTACTACTAACATTCCACTAGCTTCCTCATTATTTGATTAAACGGGGTTGACAATGCATATCTTAAACTGACATGTTGAAAATGGCTATTCCCCATCAAAATTTTATCTGAATTTACAGATAAACAAATATACATACAAAAAAATTATATATATATATATAGATAGATCTGTTTCACTGTATCATCAGTACGGTTAGACATCCAATTGCTTTTTACCCAGAATTGAAACCCGACCGAATTGGCGTCAGTCGGTGATTCTCTACCTGAGCTCGGTAGAAGGATACAGATTGTTAACGTGTGATATAACATGTATACACGCGCCAGTATCTGAGAGTGTTGTAATTCATTACTGAATGTACGATGAGTAGATGCTAGACAAGCTACTGTTTTTACAAAGTCTACCATTCTTCCAGAGTGCTCAATCAGCATACGATATATATATATATATATATATATATATATATATATATGTATATATATATATAGTCATCCGCAGACAGATCGGTTTCGCTGTATCACAGCTCATCAGAACGGTTAGACTCCGATTGCTTTTAACCCAGGATTGAAACCCGACCGAATTGGCATCAGTCGGCGATTCTACCGCTGGGCTATGGGCGTTCGGTAGAAGAAGGCAGACTTTACTGACGATATATATATATATATATATATATATATATATATATATATATATATATATATATATATATATATATATATATATATATATATATATGATGAACTTTGTGGTGCAGTGGATATCGTAGTTTCGAATTCCATATGAATTTGTTACATTCTTATGCGCAAATACACTTGGAATAGTGTTAATCCATCTCTTCACCCCCCCCCCCCCAGTTATGTATTAAACGGCAGGACAGAATAGGTTCTATAGCCATTGTTAGCAAACGGTCTACCGCAGACAGTAATGGCAACCTACCACAGGAAAAGCTTCTGGACAGAATTATCGCCCAATCCGTATGGTATTTATCTGTCTGCGTACCCCTCTTAGAAAAGTGAACTATATTTTATCCCTTACTAGCATCATAGCTCGGCGTTGCCCGTGCAACTCAGAACATTTATATTAAAAAATAATTATATAAAAAATTGTTACAAAATCGTTCAAAAATTCCATTAAAAAAATCTTTTTTCTTTTGTTTTGCGAAAACTTGTTTTGATGTTGTGTGTGACATTTCAAACAGCATTACCTTTATATTGTTTCAAAATTACGGGAAAAAAATATATCTGCATTTTTTTGTTGACTGAATGAATTTAACATAAAAATAAAAATTATTTATTTTGTTTTACTGAAATTAGAAATATAAAAACTATTACGCCCTCAGTTCAGAAATTTTTGAAGAATATTTTAAAATGTAGACATTTAATTTTAGAGAAAAAAGTTACATTAATTCCACAGGAATTACAGACAGTTAAAATATTTAGCGAAAAAAAGCTTTATTTGCTTTTAATTTTATTTTATAAAGTATGAAATATTCAATCTGAAAAAAAAAAACTTAAATAATTAGATCAACCATTGGCACTATTCTTTTACATATTTCGTTTTTGTTTGAAAAAACACTTTTTAAAAAATATTTCCTTTTTTCAAAATTACTGAGAAAAATATTCACATTTTTTTGTTGACCAAATGAATTTTAAAACGTCGGAATAAAAATTAAATATAAAGGCTCATTTTCTTTTCTTTTTTTTTTTGCCGGGTTTGACACGTGTGATTTGATTTCTGTGACGTAATCTAGCAGCCATCTTAGATCTTAGATGTTTTACGGAGCAAATGTAAACAATCGGCTCCAGTGGCCAAAAAGTACGAAAGTGAAAATTGCTGAACTTAAATTCAAAAAGTATGTGTCGACCTGGCTTCCCTGTAGATATGTGTCCCTCGAAAGTTTGAATGGCGCAGCTTAAAAAATGTAGGCGTGCATAGATTACAGTCACGCAGAGACTCACAGGTTGCCCTTTATATATATAGATATCTGCAACACCTCAAATCGTATGTACTTGAGTAAACGTGTGTAATTTTTTCTCTTCTGGCATTTGGCCTGGGGGGGGGGGCACTGTAAGCCCAAGTCAAAACGTGTGAATATACGTTAAGAAAATCTGTGATAGAGAATTTCACAATCTTTGAGACTTGGGAATAGAAACAGATTAATTAATTCTGTGTTTTCAGCTGATGTTACTACACTCAGTCAGTTAAATGCCATACCCGATACACACTTGGGCGATCATGTCCGAAAAGAGTCAAGACTGAATGTGCAGAAGATTATTCTACAGTAGGTTGCCATTACTTTCTGCGGTAGACTGGTTGCCAGCCAAGGCTATAGAACCCAATCTGTCCTGTTATTTAATCCATAGCTGGAGGGGAAAGAGATTGATTCTATTGTTAAGCAGTAATTAGTGTGGGATCAGTTTATTACTTCATAACAATAGAAAGCCGGACCCCAATTTATGCCCAGTAGAAGCCTAAATCATGTTTCCAACTATAATATTCAATCAGTCAGTTAAGTGCCATACGCGATACACGCTTGGGCGATCATGTCCCGAAAGACACATGACTGACTGGGCAGAAGATTATTCTACAGTAGGTTGCCATTACATTCTTCGGTAGACTGGTTGGCAGCCAAGGTTATAGAAAACAATCTGTCGTGTTATTTAACCCATAACTGGTGGGAAGAGACGGATTAATACCTTTCCTAAGGATATTTGTGCCTAAATGAATGCAAGGAATTCAATTGGAATTCGAACACAGCTCTTGATTGCTCGTTTGGAACTGATATCGGCTGCACCATAACACACATCACGACACTAACAGACAAGAAATACTCAAAATGAAAACCTGGATAAATACACAAGCCTTGCTTTTTCTTCTTCTTCTGTATGACATTTCCTCTCAAATCATGGTTCTCCACAACATTCTTTCATTTTACAGTGAAACCGATAAAATGTAACCGCAATTTCTACTCCAACAGCTTTTTTTCTCACACTTCCCGCCTGTGGAATTCCCTTCCGCATACTTGCTTCCCCGACAGCTACAATCTCCAGGAGTTTAAATGTAAGGTCAATAGACACCTCCTAACACACTAACTCGCACCCATTCTCTCAAACACTCTTCCTATGTACCTCATTACTCGTCTATCAGTCTCCTTCTGACATTTCCTATATCTAATCGCTCTCTGAGCACCTTCCCCTATGTAACATCCTGCGCTATAGTGGCAGTGAAATGCCTTGCTTGGGGTGAAATGATTAAAAAAAAAAAACTAGCGATTTTCTTCTGTTAGTCAATAACAAGCCTTGTGATTGTCCTATTCTTCAATCACTCCTTCCTCGTTGGGTTTAAGAAATTTCATATTTGTTCTGTCTTATTTTAAGTATAATTTTAAAAAAAATAAAACTTCTTTCTTACTCCTTTGTTAAGTCCATGATAGTCACAGCATCCTTCAGTAGAATCACATTTCTGATGTCTCAGACTCTTATACACTGCCGGGAAATTGTCCTGCATCCACTGCCATATCAGTGGACTGATATTACATAACAGGCAAGTAAACTTTTTTTGTTTCTCTCGATTCAAGTTACTTCTTCATACGAGAGGATGTTGTCCAGCATTCACTGCCATATAGGGGGACTGTTTTTTACGCTGCAGTTCAATGTTCTTTTCTTTGTTTCTCTTGCTTCAAGTCTTTTCTTCTTCTGTGAAAAGATTGTTCATCATTCACTGCCATATGTAATATAACGGTCTGGCCCACCCAAGAAAGGCTGATACAAGCCGTGTTGTTTCCGGTCGGTGAAAAGTAACGGATGTCACTTTGACCCCATTTCCGGCAGATGCGGAAATAACTCAGAGGCAAACAGACAGGTGACTCTGAGAATTACGTAGGCGTCGCGTGATCAAGGCAAAGCCGGAAGAAACAAGTCCCGGTTTGGGAAGATATATAAAGACCGCGAAAACACGGATTCACCAGTCTAGGCAGAGAGACGCAGAGAGACAGTCCGGACAGACCAGACCAGAGGAGCAACAGATACGACCCCCCCCCCGTCAACCCTTAGAGGCGCGCTCTCACTCTCTGTTCACTAGGCTACACGGTTCATCGTCATTAATAAAAATATAACTCATATTTTTATATATATGTTGTTTGTTGTATATTGCTATATAACACATATAGGAAGACTGATATCCCATAACAGTTCAGTATTCTCTTCTTTGTTTCTCTTGCTTCAAGTCTCTTCTTCATCTGTGAGGAGATTGTCCAGCATTCACTTCCATATAGGAGGACTGATATTACATAATAGTTCAGTATTCTCTTCTTTGTTTCTCTTGATTCAAATCTCTTCTTCATCTGTGAGGAGATTGTCCAGCATTCACTGCCATATAGGAGGACTGATATTACATAACAGTTCACTACTCTTTTCTTTGTTTCTCTTGCTTCAAGTCTCTTCTTCATCTGTGAGGAGATTGTCCAGCATTCACTGCCATATAGGAGGACTGATATTACATAACAGTTCACTACTCTTTTCTTTGTTTCTCTTGCTTCAAGTCTCTTCTTCATCTGTGAGGAGATTGTCCAGCATTCACTGCCATATAGGAGGACTGATATTACATAACAGTTCACTACTCTTTTCTTTGTTTCTCTTGCTTCAAGTCTCTTCTTCATCTGTGAGGAGATTGTCCAGCATTCACTGCCATATAGGAGGACTGATATTACATAACAGTTCACTACTCTCTTCTTTGTTTCTCTTGCTTCAAGTCACTTCTTAATCTGTAAGGAGATTGTCCAGCATTCACAGCTTTCCTCTTTCTTCAAGCCTCTTCTTCATCTGTGGATTATTGTCCAGCATTCACTGCCATATAGGTGGATTTATATTGCATAATAGTTAAGTCATTTCTTTGTTTCTCTTGTTACAATCTACATATGTGAAGAGATTGTTCACCAGTTAATGCCGTATAGGGTGACTGATATTACCTAACTGTTCAGTACTCTTTTCCTTGTTTCTCTTGCGTTAAATCTCTCCCTTATCAATGAAAAGATTGTCTAGCACTTACTGCCATACATGAGGGCAGATATCACGTAGAAGCCTAGATCTTATGCACTTCTTGACAGCTGAAACTGACGTTAGTTCCGAATCGCTTTTACCGACTCAGCCACGATGGACATTAGCCGATTAAGCAGGTAGTCGCATATTTTTCTTGAATATGATTTTTCGAATATTTGAGGGAGGAGATGAAAATAAATATGTCGTTTAATAAATAAACGGAGTGTCTACTCAAACACAAGTATCCATGAAAATAACCTTTAAGTAAAAGTGGATCGTATATATTTCAACATGAAATTTGGATGGTCTTGAATCCCAATATATATTTAAATGAAGAAGATATTTTAAAATTTATAGTAGGTGCCACGTCTGAGAATTTATGTTTTATCTTGCTGATTAAAACAATGATTCTGTGGTTAAATTTTATTAAATTTTTCTGCATTTCATTACTGCCACAGCTACACTAACTCCTTAACTATCAAATCTCACATAATGCCCAGTCCAGCCGATTTTTATAAGGCGATTGAAGAAACAGTCCACTGTACTCGCTTTAAAAATTTTGGATGTTTTAGTTCAATTAATTAATCAAATAGAGAAGATAAAAATAGTAAGGAATTATAATAATCAGAAATTATCTGCAAGTTTTGTGTCGTGTGTTGCAGTGGATATCGACTCGGGACAATAACTCGTGGAGGTGAGTTCGAATTTGCTTTGTTTATAACGAAATTTTGCCACTTCGTAATACTTTGCTTAGATTTCGGAAGGCATACTTCGCTATTACAAAGCACTTTCGAGTTCCGGCTACACATCCACTGAAACTCGTTTAAAATACTTCAACTGTCAGCTAAATGTCATACATTTGGGTGATCATGTGTCTCACGAGGCATAAGAGACGAGACAGAAGTTTTTTTTTCTGAAGTAGGTTGTCATTACATTCTGCGATAGACTGGTTGCCAACCAAGGCTATAGAACCCAATCTGCCATGCTATTTAATCCATAGCTGGAAGGAAGAGACGTTTTAACCCTTTGTTGCATATTAGTTACAATTGTAACCTTTCTCTAAAATAATAGAGAATAATAATCTAAACTTATTTTATAAATGGAACTTTGTCTGTGTGTGCCTGTGTGTGGGGGTCCGTTACCTATAGACTCTGAAATGGCTGAACTGATTTTCTTGAAAATTTACACAGTTTTACTATAAGCATCTGCGAGTGTTCTTAACTAGGCTTTGGGTCGAGGTACCTCGGATAAATATCGAAAATCGATAATCGAAAAAATCGGGTTATAGAAGGAGTGGTCAGATTTTAATCAAATTTGATACAATCATAGTCATAAGAAACGATATTCAGAAGTTTCAAGGTTGCAGTTCTTGCAATGCTGCAGAAAATTGATAATATATATATATAAGGCAAGATGTTTGTCTGTGTATGTCTGTTTATCTGCCTGTATGTTCTTTATACAAATACACAATTTTTACCCGATTCTCACCAAACTTCAAAATTTGACTTACATCCATTGATTTTCTTTCAGTCTACGGATTCGCTTTAACTGGAAACAACTATTGCTTTTTAGTCTTTCGTGCCAACGTCCAAAGAGTCTGAGCTCCAGGACCATGGATTAGTTTTAAAGCTTTCATTACACCCGCGCAACGCCAGGCTATACTGCTAGTACATATATATATATATATATATTAGGTGCGATTGGTAAATTGTCGCAATTATTTTATTATTTCAAATATGTTTTAGGCTGAATCTGAGCTCCAGGACCATGGATTAGTTTTAAAGCTTTCATTACACCCGAGCAACGCCGGGCTATACTGCTAGTAAATTGTATCAGAGAAAGGTTACAATTGTAAAAAATTTGCAACAAAGGGTTAATAGATTTCCCATGGGTATTTGCGCGTAAGTGAATGCAACGATTCCAACAGGAATTCGAACTCGGCTTCCTGATTTCTTGCCTCAAGCCGATACACATTGCACCACAACGCAATGCTCCATAGATAACTAAACTATTGTGCGTTAATCATATCTTGTGTTAATAAAACCGACTATGAGAAAAAAAAATATTTTCAATTTTTCGTCATAGCCAGTCACCCCGTTAAACAACATTACGATGATGGGTATGATGTGGATAATAGTTCTATGGCAAAAAAATCAATAAAATTAATAGCTTCAGACAAATAAAGCGAACTCGTTTAGTGTTGGTGTTGGGTGGAGTAGCATGGAAAGAATGCAATAAAAGTAAAAACAAAGACAGGCAATATAATTAGGGAAATATTTTATAAATGTCCCCACTAGAAGACACTCATCAAACAATTCTTCTTCACGCCCAGGTCGGCTTGATCTACACAGGGCTGATCTATATACGTATTATATATATATATATATATATATATATATATATATATATATATAAACTTATTTTTAAATGGAACTTTGTCTCCGTGTGTGTGTGTCTCTATGTGTGTGTGTGTGTCCGTTACCTATAGACTCCGAAACGGCTGAACTGATTTTCTTGAAAATTTACACAGTTGTATTATAAGCGTCTGCAAGTGTTCTTAGCTAGGTTTTGTGTCGAGGTACAACCGATAAATATCGAAAATCGATAATCGAAAAGATCGGGTTATAGAAGGAGTGGTCCGATTTTAATCAAATTTGATACACTCATAGACAAACACATGAGAAACGATATTCAGAAGTTTCAAGGTTGCGTTCTTACAATAATGCAGAAAATCGATTATATATATATATATATATATATATAAATCGATACCAGAAAATCAAAACTTGACTTATATCCATATATTTATATATATATAAAAGACAAGATGTTTGTGTGTGTGTTTTTATCTCCCTGTAATATCTATTTTTTCAGCTCTTTTATTTTAGTTTTTCTTTGGGTTTGGTTCTAAGTAGGTATAATTGTAGTTCTT